>CAKAKR010064492.1:0-19854 GCA_916700685.1 Adelosebastes latens | reverse complement strand
GAACCAGTCAGTTGTTTTTTGTGAGCTGTCTAGATCAGAAAACATGTGATTCAACAAGCCATTCAGATTTGGCTCTCCTTCCTATGTCACATGCAGGCTCATTAGAATATACCGCCCACATCTTGAGAACAAGCCAATCAGAGCAGACTGGGCTTTTTCAGGAGGGGTTCTTAAAGAGACAGGCGCTAAAACGGAACGTTTCAGACAGAGGGTGAATACAGGTATATTCAGACGGACAGGATGAGAAAATGAATGTGTTATTTGAACATTAAAGCATGTAAACATGTTCTAGTAGAAACCCCAAATACGAGTATGAACCTGAAAATGAGCACAATATATGTCCCCTTTAATTTTTTTGTTTGAGCAGCAGCAGTGGTTGTAAACTTCGGCGCTTTACACCATAACAGACTGTATATAGTGTTACAGAGATTTAGTGTAACATAAAGAACATGTTGATATATTTCAGCTGCAGCACTACAAGTTCCATCAGTGTTCAAGTCGAAGCAAAGTGAAGTGAATGTCTTTGGTCCGTGTATAGTATCATATGTGAACTGTGGATTCAACAAACCATCGCTTTTTGCTCGTCGAGTTGTGAACGGCGTCAGTGAGCCATTGAACGTGGCTGGATGGACACGCTGATGTTTCAACACGCTGATGTTGTGCGGCGGCGTTTTTCTGCCAGATCAGTGGCTGTTTATGAATTTCTGAGCGCAGTCTGCCACACGGCTGGGGAATATTATTGGGCAGCAGCAGCAGCAGACACAGCAGTGCAAGACGAAGCTCTCGCTCTGGATCAGTGGTTTCATTCACTACTGTGTGTGGAAAATGTGTAATAACAGCTACAGCTTCTGTTTAATGATTGTACCAATGCTGTTAAATGCCTTGAGTATCAGTAGATTCATGCACTCATGAATGTTCCCTGTGTATTTAAAGTGATTGTTATGTATGGTAACTCTTCTGTTTGCCAAGAGAAGTTATCTGTATATTTTTATGCCACTTCTTGCTTTGATGTACAATTTGGAAGCTGCTGCCTTGGTCCTGCTTTTTTTAGAATAATGTGATCCAGTCAGTATGTTTGATGGTTATCTAGAAATTGCTAATTTGTAATTTTTATCTTTATGTTCCAAATAAAGTTGTTTGTGGAATTAGAGTAGATGATTTTTTACGCCTTTTCTTTTAATTTCCTTTCTCTCTTTGGAGTACAGAAATGCACATTTAGGGGTGTCAACCTCTCTTTTTCATTAGAAATTAAACTGATGACTTTCAAGATGTTTTAGACAACTATTTCAATCAACTGTTCCTCCAACCACTTACCACCCACAGTGAGCAGGACTGGGCATTAGTCAAAGGACAGGAGGGAGAAGATTTAAAAGGACAAGTCCAAAATTCCGGAAATTCAATGTCTTTCTTGGACATTCAGTGGATCAAAAAGACTCCTGGCAGCTGACAAGACCCCAAAAAAGAATAATGCTTATTAAAGTGACACTACCCAAATGAAGAAATAACACATTCTTCCTCTTTCAAATTAAAAGTTCGATTCATAAACAACTAGAATGGCACTCGGAGAGCGCAGACCTCCGCCAAGCTGCCCGAGTACGATTGCCCCCCCACGCTGCCCCTCTCCGTGCAGCTTGTGCCATCATTTTTTTTATGTTGAGATCAGCTGTAAGTAGAGGAGCATCATAAAACACTTCATTCAAACTGGACAGAAACAAAGTAAAACTCATCTAAACCGTCGTCGTTACTCTTTCCAACAATCACCAAGTGTGCTTTGGTCAAACTCAACTGTAATTTCACAGAGTTTAATGTGAAAAAACGCCGAATCTACAGGCAGAAGGAAAGAGTCAGGGTGACACGTCATCAGTAACACTGCGCATGTCTTACAGCCTGTGGTGTTAATGCACACGCTGAGCGGAGTTCTAAAAAAAAAATTCCCGAAGCCGAAAAAAAATAAAAAATTCCGCTGCTTTTTCGACGCGTGATATTCGCATTCTGTGTGAAAGTACTCGTTACAAAATCAACGATTCAAAAAAATATATTGATGTGCGAATTAATCGCACGAAGAAAAAAAAAAACGCTGCCAATGTGTAAATTACTTAAAGCTGCACTACTCAATATTTTTATATTAACAATAGGTTAAGTGACTGGGTGTAATGTAAAAATTTTAGCTCATAGTGATGAACCTTCAGAAAATTATCACTCACCTCCCACTCTGCAGTTTAAGCTCATTGTAGGATTTTCTGGCCCGCAACTTTACCGTTTTTGTTCACTCCCACAGCTCTCATCAGCCTTGTTTCCATCAGCAGGCAGCTGTTTTCAGCAAATAAACCTCTGATAATCCCACAGTACACTACATGCCCAGCACTAAAAAGTAGAAAGACAAAGTTAGCGACTAGCTGGTGAACAAAGGGCTCAACAATAAGGATTGCCCGATTATCCGGGCAAGTAAAATGCCACATCCGGCAAGTAAATCTAGCAACTCACTTGCCCAACGGTCAAGTTGTAAAAAATAATCAAACACATCGTTTTTTCTCTAGCTGATGATGGAAGTAGCTAAGGAGTGAGCCATCTTGCTTCCTTCTCATCTCTGTTAAAGATTGCACATGTGCAGTGCCGATAGAAAATGGTCGTTAGGTGGCAATAATGATTACAAGATGTGGGCAAAACTCCAACTATGTATCGCGCAGTATGCCGCGGATAAAACGGGGTTGTTTTTCAAAGGCAGGTCAAGTTTCCGTAAAATGTTGCTGGAATTGTAAAGGGGCAAATAAAAATGGAACTTTTGGCAAGTAGATTTCTGTCCCACTTGCCCAACCTGGATAGGGGAGCATCTGGCAGCTAAAGAGACAGACATTTCTCTTGGTGGAGACCAAAACAGAGTGAATATTGGACTTAAATTCGTCAGGTGGCCAGAAACACAGCTCCAAACAAATGCTAATGTTGCTCTGTATCTGCTGGATGACTAAATAGGCGACTGTTTTCTAACACAAAAGTGATAATATGTCAGTATTGTGTTGGCAGATTGTTGCGGTGCCCCCAAGTGGCCAAAAGAATAAATCAATTAATACTGCTTTAAAGAATAATAAATGTTATGGTTATTCATTTATCTATTTTAGGGCTGTCAATCAATTAAAATATGTAACCGCGATTAATCGCAAATTAATCGCAAATTTTGTATCTGTTCAAAATGTACCTTAAAGGGAGATTTGTCAAGTATTTAATACTCTTATTAACATGGGAGTGGGTAAATACTGTATGCTTGCTTTATGAAAATGTATGTATATATTTATTATTGAAAATCAATTAACAACATAAAACAATGACAGATATTGTCCAGAAACCCTCACAGGTACTGCATTTAGCATAAAAAATATGCTCAAAAATCATAACATGGTGAATTCAATCCCAACAGGCAACAACAGCTGTCAGTGTGTCAGTGTGCTGACTTCACTATGACTTGCCCCAAACTGCATGTGATTATCATAAAGTGGGCATGTCTGTAAAGGGGAGACTCGTGGGTACCCATAGAACCCATTTACATTCACATATCTGGAGGTCAGAGGTCAAGGGACCCCTTTGAAAATGGCCATGGCGGTTCGAATCCGACTTGTGGCCCTTTGCTGCAGGTCATCCCCTCTCTCTCTCTCTCTCTCTCTCTCTCTCTCTCTCTCTCTCTCTCTCTCTCTCTCTCTCTCTCTCTCCCTTTCATAACTATCACTGTCACTATCATTAAAGGCATAAAAGCCCAAAAAATGAATCGTAGAACCTCCTGTGTGACAAACTAGTATGACATGATCCGTACCGATGGATTCCTGAGGTTTTCTAGTTTCATATGAGCCCTCTACATCCTCCGAAAGATCGATTGCAATAATGCCTTAAAGAAATTAGTGGCTTTAAAAAAAATTTGCGTTAACGCGTTATTATCACTTTAACTTTGACAGCCCTTATCTATTTACATCCTTACACTGTGAACACTGTGTATGATTTGATTAAAGATGTGATTATTTTTAGATTTATTCCACAAAGATCAACAAATCATATTCATGTATTGTTTTGTTGACAGACAGCTCCTTTGACAGAATGGAAATTTACTGACGTTTAGTATGTAAATGTGTCAAACCACAGCTCCCATCACATCCATCACTTTAAATTAAACACAACAACAACACTCATTTGCATTCAAATGGACCCCCTTCCTTACATTTACCATAAGAGAATAAGTGAAGACATAAACACTGCGCTTCTCACCAATACATGTAAATTCTGTTACCATATCTACCGAGCATCATCTAATATAAACTCCGCCTGGGAGCAGTTCCAGTTAACTGCTAATTTACTGCCATCGCCAGGAACTAAAGTGCGTGAGTGGAATCTCAAAAGATTTCATACAATTTCTCTGGAGTGTAAATAATGCTGTGAGGCGAGCCACCCCCCCCCCCCACACACACACCTGTATGCACATGTTGGTCTGCTGTCGGCTCCAGAGTCAGAGGTGAGAATGGCTATAAAACACCTCAGAAAGAAGACGGAGAGACAGAAACCTTTAGCCAGCTCCCTGATGGGTTTCCTTTAGGTTAACTAAACCCAATTCAGCTTAAAGGTCCCATATCATGCTCATTTTCAGGTTCGTACTTGTATTTTGTGTTTTTACTAGAACATGTTTACATGCTTTAATGTTAAAAAAAAAACTTTATTTTCCTTATACCGTCTGCCTGAATATACCTGTATTTACCCTCTGTCTAAAACGCTCCGTTTTAGTGCATTTCAATGGAATTGCAACAGAATTGCAACAGAATTGCAACAGAATTGCGTTGCTAGGCAACAGCTTGGGTCCATGTGTACTTCCTGTCAGCTGATGCTATTTACATACTCTGCAACAGGAAATACACTGGGACACATTTAGAATGTTCACGTTTAAAACCGTGTAATGTTCTAAATATTGTATATTTGTGACATCACAAATGGACAGAAATCCTGACGGCTTGTTTCAAACGTACAATGAATACGGGCTGTGTGTATTTCTCCGTATGTTGAGCTTTTTGATGTTTAACAGTATTTATATAGCACCTAAACCTGCTTTATACTATAAAAGATATGGAAATCTCACTTTTTACAATATGGGACCTTTAAACAAAACATTAAAGCAGCAGTAGGTAGGAGTGGAGCAAATGTGAGCAAAAAAAGTTATTTTTATAAAACGGTCACTATATCCTGACAGTAGTTCACGAGACAGGTAACCTGAAAAAAATCATGTGTCTCTGTGTCCTCCGGTGCTCCTAACGGCATCTGCAAGATTTCCCAGACCCGAGGAAAACAACCAATCAGAGCCGAGCTGGAGCCTTGCCGTCTCTGAGCAGCTGTCAATCACTCGTGAACTCTGATCAAATGGTCAAACTAGGCAGCGCTGATCAAATATGAATCAATATTCTGTTACTGTAATGCCTATTTTTCGCCTAAAATGTTCTCAGAAACATCTTGTAGTTCACTGTTTAGCTGTAAAATGAGAAAGTTTGTGACCCATCAGCCATGTTGAGATCAGCTGAAGAAATACCAAGCATCGCCCACCAGCTAGAGCACAGCCAATAGGAACACTCTCTCTCTCTCTCTCTGAACTGACCTGTGATTGGTCAAAGTGTCCCGTCACGGGCTAGATTTTGTAAAGCCTGAAAACAGAGCCATGAGGAGGAGCAGAAGTCTAGTTTTCTCTCAGAACACTTGAATTACAATATGCTGAAAGGTTATTATGGAATTTTTGCCCAATTATGCCAAAATATACTGACTACTGCCGCTTTAATAAGTGGTACTATTACTAAGTATTTTGGTTAAGAGCACTACTTAAAGAAACTCAAACTTCATCAACACAAAAAAACATTATAAAAGACACAGCTGTGCCACCAACACTGTTTGATTGACAGGTGATTTCTGGCAATTGTAGAGCAGAAACACCACAGCAATTATCCATTAACTACAAGCACAAAATTAAAAAAAAAAAAAAAAGTAGATTACCACTTAAAATTATGTTCATTTATGACAGGCTATAATTAGCAGACAGTCTGCGGGATGCAGATGAATCCCATTACTGCTAAATAACAGTACATCCTCGCTATAATATGGAGTAGTCTCAATTTATCTTAATCAAGTGTCAAAACAGAAAAAGGGTGCAAAGGAGGAACTGATGAAGAGAGAGTAAAGTTGAAAGAGAGAGAAAATGAGGGAGGATGAGCAGAGAGATGATGCAGAGAAGGTACAGATAAGAAACTTTCTGGCTCATTAACTCTGAAATAAAAGTGTTTCAGTGTAATAAAGAGGGGGGGTTGTAATGTTCGTTATGACACCCTGGACAGGGACAGCAACAAAGACGAGGGGTGGTGTAATTACAGCTCTCCTGCAACCAGAGAGCAGCCTCAGCTTTTATGAATAATTACACGTGGAAGAAAACGCGAGTGGCTGTTGGAAGAGGAGTCACTTTTCCTAAAGTACAGTTTTTCATTTCATACAGCTGCAGTGATGAAACCAGCTGCTGTAAAACCCTCAACCCAGGAGTTATGTGGCCGTATATTTCAAGGATAAGACTTGTAATATTCTGTTTTTTTAATATTCCATCAAATCCGGTGAAAAGACCAAAAACGACAATTCATTTATCTAAAGTATTGTCTGTGTCCAGTGATCCTGACTGACTTTACTGTCTTTCAGAGGCTGTAGCAGGTACAGTTTTAGAGCTAGAGTGAAGCTACTGATAGAAACTAGAAAACCTAAGAAACCCATCGGCACCTCGTCATACTAGCCTGTCGGGTAGGAGGCTAAATAATGCTCCAAAGTTGGGCTACATTTTGGCGAGGAAAAACTGGCATGGACATTTTCAAAGGGGTCCCTTGACCTCAAGATATGTGAATGAAAATGGTTTCTATGGATACCAACAAGTCTTCCCTTTACAGACATGCCTACTTGATGAAAAATCATAAAATCATCAATTATCAAAAAAGTGTTATTTTCTCCTATTCAAAAACGGTGTATTTGAATATTTCTGCATAATGGGGTCCTTAAACAGTCTTGAATTACATAACTTGTGTATCACTGTAAAGCTGAGACTCTTGTGGATCCAGTGAGCCCAACTGTATTCATGTGTGATGATGTTAGTCCCCATAGGAGACATTTCATTATAATGAGAACATTTTTTTTAAACTTGACCTCACTGTATAAAATGACCTGTGGTGACCTCTAGGATAATCACAGCCTCATGAAACTTTAATGCCACCAACTACAGACCTAGAGCATTCAGAGGATGGATGGCTTTCCTATGTGGATTGACAATAAGGGGGTTTCTGAGGGGGGTCAATAGTGCTCGCCATCCAATCACCGAAAAATGCAATTCTTGCAAAAATCTCCAAATGTCAAAAGTTTTTGACACCAAATCACAGCATGGCTTCTATGGTGTTCCTCAAGGTCTTGGTGTCTTAATGTGGTATTTTGAAGGGATTATTGATAATTTTTTATCAATTCTCGAGTGGTTAAAAAATTGTTAAATTTAGCACCAAATCTGTGTAACAAATGGTATCAACCTAAAAATTGCTGCAACAACTGATGAGACATAATAGAGCATGGCGATGAACATCATATACTTCTATCATAATGTTCTAAACACTCTCACCATTTATTTTAATGTTTATTTCTGATTTATGACTAGAACAACAACAACACACAGTGCTGAGCTGCATCTCTAATTAATCTTCATGTTCCCAGCTTTCAGATGATGTACACCACTTCTATGTGACATCTACTGTTGACCTGCTATCTCCCCCTAAAGACCCCCTGTGCCCCCCTAAAAAAGACTAAAACAGGTCTATTGTGGGTCAGAGGGATTTATACTGATATATAACATCAGAATGAGCCACACTGTGTGACATGTTCCTTCATTATGATGAATGCAGGCACTGGAGTTCATTTTGAGTCCGTCATACATTCATCCTCCTGTTGCCATACATACACACCACAGCCCCAAATGTGTAGTAATCCACAGATGAAAATAGTCCCTAGCAAACCTGGGGACCTATTTATTTTTCTAAAAACTACAGTTCCCAGCTTTTTTTTAGGGGATTAAGTTTTAAGACAGACTAACACCTGGTAGGTTTTGGTCTTTTCAGATCAGAGATTTGTTGACAGTAAGAAAATATAGAATATCACCAGCCTTATCCTTTAAAGCTGCTCTAATCAATATTTTTATATTAAAGGGGACATATCCTGCTCATTTCCAGGTTCATACTTGTATTTTGGTTTCTACTAGAACATGTTTACATATTTAATAATAATACTTTCTGTCTGGATATACCTGTATTCACCTTCTGTCTGAAACACTCCGTTTTAGCGCCTGTCTTTTTAAAGGTCCCATATTGTAAAAAGTTACATTTCCATGTCTTTTATATTATAAAGCAGGTTTAAGTGCTTTATAAATACTGTTAAACTATCAAAACGCTCAATATACGCAGAAATACACACAGCCCGAATTCAGAAATCGTGCGTTTGAAACAAGCTGTTAGGATTTCTGTCCATTTGTGATGTCACAAATATAAAATATATAGACCATTACACGGTTTTAAACATAAACATTCTAAATGTGTCCCAGTTTATTTCCTGTTGCAGTGTATGTAAATAACATCAACTGACAGGAAGTAAACATGGACCCAAGCTGTTGCCTAGCAACGCAATTCCATTGAAATGCACTAAAACGGAGCGTTTCAGACAGAGGGTAAATACAGGCATATTCAGGCAGACAGTATGAGGAAAATAGGGTTTTTGAAAAAAGTTTTTTTTTTAACATTACAGCATGTAAACATGTTCTAGTAGAAACACACAATACAAGTATGAACCTGAAATGAGCATGATATGGGACCTTTAATGCAAGTTGCATTAATATGTTAAAGAAATGAGTTGCAGCTTACAGCTAGTGTTTAAAGAAATAGTTTGACATTTTGGGAAACAAGCGTATTTGTTTACTAGCCGAGATGAGACGATCAATATATCACATCTGTACGATAAATGAGCCGCTACTGCAGCAGCTGATTAGCTTAGCTTCGCTTAACATAAAGACCGGAAATAGGGGGAAACAGCTAGCCAGGCTGTCTGTCTGAAAGTGATCAAATCCATCTACCAGCACCTCTAAACCTTAACTTTCTTATGCACGTTTTATGTGGTTTGTTTGATTCGAACAAAAACAAAGTGACACATTGTGTTTTTTACAGTCTTTGTGCTACTTTCTACTGTAAGCTAAGCTAAGCGAAGTGGCTGCTGGCTGTAGCTTTATATTTACCCTACAGACACGAGAGTGGTGTCAATCATCTCATCTAACTCTCGGCAAGAACGCAAATAATCGGATTTCTTAAAATAAAAAAAAACTACAGTGACATATTACACACCTTGCATACGTTGACAGTAGACTATAAATCATCTGTAATTACTGTAAACAATATATAATTAGAAAACATGAAAACATTGGCAACGTAAATCTATCAGTTAAAACAAGGTTGTTGTTTTAAAGCCTGTCTAATCTGCCACTTTCCACGGTGTTGTAACATTCCCTGCCTGCTGAGAGACGACCGTGCAGGTATGACATCCATAACATGTAATTATCTTCCCTCCATCTACCGATCTCATCGGGGAGGATCTCTATTCATTACTAAAGAATGTGCAATCAATTCAATAATGATTTATCTACATGCTTCTCCTACCGGAGGAATATGTGGGTTTGTTTACTTTAATCGTTTAATCATTTCAAAAAAAAAATGCCAATTACACCTGCAGAGAAAAGCAGTTTCATCAAGAGGAGCTGAGCTTTAATCACAAACCAATTGTTTTTTCGAAGCCCCCCGGACGACGAAGTCCCTATTGCAAATCCGTCTGCTTCTTCAGCACCACGGCCAACGTCATGGATTCATCAACTCCCAGCTCAGTGAGAGCTGCTTCTGGCATCCCACCCTCAAACCACCTGCTGATCATATTCATTGTTTTAGTGACTGACTATTAAAGCTCTTCTAATGCCCGGCTCCACAATTCCATGCTCAGGAAAAGAAAATGCACACACACATATACATGAACGCACACATTTGTTCTTGTATACTTCAATTCAATTCAATTCAATTCAATTTATTTTTATATAGCGTCAAATCATAACAGGAGTTGTCTCGAGACGCTTTTTATATAGAGCAGGTCTAGTCCGTACTCTATAGTTTAGAGACCCAACAAGAGATCCCACCAAGAGCATTGCATCGGTGTGCGCTGTGGCCAGGAAAAGCTCCCCGTTAAGTGGGTAGAAACCTAGAGCAGAACCGGGCTCTGGGTAGGCGGCCATCTGCCTCGACCGGTTGGGTTTTGAGAGAGAGAGAGAGATGTACAGCAACCACAATAATAGCAGAGCAGCTGTAAGAACTAATACAAGTAGGACGGCAGCAGATGCAACCCCGATCCATGGATACCTGCGAGACGAGAAAGCACAGAGACTCCGGGGAAGAAATTAAGTTAGTAACATGCATGAATGGGACATGAATATATACAGAAGGAGAAATGAGAGAGGAGCTCAGTGTGTCATGGGAAGTCCCCCGGCAGTCTAGGCCTATAGCAGCATAACTAGTGTCCCAGGACATTTGTCTTCTTCTGGTTGATGGTATATATATATATATATATATATATATATATTTACACGTATACATACTTATATATACACGTTTACATACATATACTGTATACGAGTATGGATACACATATACATACACACTGTGTCTGTACTGCAGAATCTAGAATACAGATACACTGGAAATCAGCTCGGCAAACTTCTTGATGACATTGTTCCTATTATATGTTACATTCTGCAATATGTTTTAGAATAAGCAATAAATGGGCATGAATCTCCATCTGTCGGTCTCTAAATGAATTAAATGTAATCAGCTTCATTAAAGCCTTTTTTAATTTTTTTTTATTGAATGCCATTTGACTCATTTGTTTGCCTGAGTCTGAGTTGCATAATCCTTATTTTAACTTCCGTATTTGATTACGATTCACGCATTATAGTTAAAGGGGACATATCATGAAAACCTCACTTTGTCAGTGCTTGTGCACATCCATCCATCTGGGTATCTGGAGTACCTGCCAACCCACAAACTGTGAAATAAGACAACTCAGGCAGTTTTTTGTGGGCTGTCTAGATCAGAAAACATGTGATTCAACAAGCCATTCAGATGTGGCTCCCCTTCCTATGTCACATGCAGCCTCATCACAATATACCGCCCACAGCTTGAGAACTACCTTTGCAAAGGTGCGCCATATTTTTAATGCAAGCCAATCAGAGCAGACTGGGCTTTTTCTTAAAGAGACAGGCGTTAAAATGGAGCGTTTCAGACAGAGGGTGAATATAGACAGTATGAGAAAAATAATGTGTTTTTTGAACATTAAATCATGTAAACATGTTCTAGTAGAAAGATACAAGTATGAACCTGAAAATGAGCAGGATATGTAATCTGAATAAGTGAATGTGTACCTGTATTACATGGCGTTTTTGAAAATAACACTGGTGGTGAAACAGGAGGCAGCTGCACGTCGTCGTTGTCGTCTCAGGAAACACACATTTTAATTTAGAGCCAGATCAAGTTTCCTGACCCTGCAGCCAACGAAACTCACTCAGAGGAACGGATTCAATCTAAAAACAAAAAGCACGGCTGTCAATCTTGAAAATGCTCTTTTAATAAAGTCCTCAAACAGCCCACTTTTTAAAAGGCATGTGGTGTTTGCCCGATCGCAGCAGTGTGGAGGTTTGGGAAATGCAGGTGGCGAGCGGTAACTATCTTCCATTACTCAATTCTCTGTGGTCAGATGGCTTGATAAAGTGTTTTTTGTTTCTCTCTCTCTCTACCTGAGTAAAGACAGAGGCCGTCCTCGGAGACATTAGCGTGTCTGACAGGCTGCCTTCAAGTACTCTAGGGATGCTGGCACAGCTAATAAAAACAAGTGGTGGAGTCTAATTCAATCGCACTCCAATAATTAAATAAAAACTGAGAGTAAACAGGATTCTCCTGAGCAAAACAATGACAGAGAAAAGAGAAAAGGGCGATTAGCCACGGCCTACAGTGTGGCTTAGCTGAGGAAAACAAATCGCATCGGAAACCGGCAGCACTCGGGGGAGCTGAGGACACAAATTGCAGATAGTCTTCAGAAAATTGCCCGTCCTGATGATAAAGACTGTTGAATTGTAAAGCCCAACTGCCTTTGATTAGATCTCACACTGATGCACTGTTCCCCGGTGTGTTCCAGTTCACACAACACTGGCAATTTCAAGCTCGATCAATAAATTGGTCAGAGTAGTTCTCCTATAATTTCTGAAGATCTGCATGTTTTCCCAGACAGCAAACACAGGCTGGCTGCCTTCCGTTTATCGTCGCCCCCGGCCGAACATGAAAACACACAGATATGGATCTGTTTCTTGCCAGAGTCGAAGGCGACGTCGTGTTTAAGCCTCTTTGCCTTTTTGGATTTAATCCTGCGAAAACCTTTTTTCTTGTGTTGCAATCAAAGAAACGGCTGTATTTCCAAATTCTGGCATTTTTATTTTACTTTTCCAGAAAGCTGCCTACCCCAGGGTACCACTTGAATTACAATATGCTGAAAAGTTATTATGGAATTTTTTTGCCCAGTAACACCAACAATAAACGGCATCCCCAGCTTTAATATCTCAGAGGAAAAATGCATCAGACGCCATCTACAGTATTACTCCAAACATGTATGAGAAGTGTTGCTTTACAACCTCCACCTCCACCCCAAAACAAAATCAAGGTATCAGACATGATTGAATTTTTAGGCCTCTTGAGATTTTAGGCTTCAAGTCCATCCGATCCGTCCAAGATTGAGGGCTAATGCAACAGGAGCCAGTGTGATGTGTGAAACATGTTTATGGAAATTTATGGAAATGAATGTTCGTTTCTTTCATATTTCCACAGTAATGATTGTAAAAATGAGCCAAGCAGAGGGATTTCCTCAGCGTCCTCCTCCCCACCGACCATCTGACAAAATACTACAACACAGCCAGCATTCAGTCAATCAGTCATTCATCAAGAGAAATGTGTACAATTGTATTTATGAATTGGAATTCATGGCGTTACAAATGTCTGTAATAATGCAGTGAGCATTAATAGGACACCATCAAATGTGATTCACATGGCAATTGTTGAATTAAAGCATTCAAAGAAATGATGATTTAATCCTTTTTAATGTTCTCGTGAACGTTTATTACTATAATTTGTCTTTCAGAACATGTTGCCTTACTTTGTGATCTTATAGACAGAAGACTTGTGGGAGGTGAAACACGAGACAGAAATTCAGAACAGACAGCACAGATGTACACGAGGATGTTTTTGTTTCAGTTGTAGCAGACAACAGATCTTTAGTTTGGAATGGTTGCGTTCTGATGAAAAGAGTCCCAAATCTAATTATTATTGACCTTTAGAACAAAGAGGTTACTGGAGGTCAGGATGTACAGTCTCTCATTGGTTGCTCTGAAGCCCAGGATTGGCTTATCCGAGTCCAGGCTGGCCACCTGTTGCTTGGCAACCTGTTCTACCTGACGGCCCTGCTTCCTGTTGAAGAGGACGGTTTCCACCGGCGTCGGCTGTCGGTAGATGAACGCTCGGCGGAGACACTCGCACAGCGACGCGTAGGAGAAGTTGGGAGCGCAGGTCGCAAACTTTTTGTCCCGTTTGGACGCCTGGACGTAGCCTGTGAAAGCAGAATGGTATAAGATCAGAGACGTGATAACAGGAGTGACCTCTTCACACTCGCACTGTTATACACCTTCACAACTGGAAGCTGCCTAGTAGCAGAGTGATAAAGCAGTTCCACTAGAGCAGTAGGGGTTATGGGATGTTGATAATCTCACATTGTAATAAACTCGATTCCAGTAATCACACGTAGAAGACATCTACCGTACTGGCCCCAATATTAGACTGACTATATAAATGTAAAAATTAAACATCAAATAAGGGATGTCCATAATTAACCGTTTAACTGTTAACCGACATGAAGCATTTTAAACGATTAACGCTATCGGTTCAAAAGAAATGTTAATTATTAACTCAAAAGCTGAGCGGCTCAGAGGAGCGGCTCGTCACTTTAAGGAGAAAAGCTGGTCCACCTTAACAGCCCACCTTAAGAGGCGGAGCCGGAGTTGCAGGATACAGGAAGTCGGCTCTGGTCTCTGGCTTTCTTGAGCGGAGCGAAAGAGTTGTAGTTTGGTAGCATTTATTCACCGACCAATAAACTGTACACACACTGCTACACCTACGTTCACAGCTATAACGCCACCAACAACCTCACACGGTCTGTTGGAAACTCGCTAAAGTTACGCAGACTACGTGTGCAGCGGCGAGCACGAAAAATGTTGTAAAGACGCTTTCCGCTTGTTTTCGCTCCTGAATTAATTTCCTCCCGGGCAGTAAAACACGTTAAATGAAGCATCAGAACCTCCAGCAGATTGCACTGGGCTTCCTAAACCCTTTTAGGGCTGTCATTTTAAACAGACTTGAAGAAACTCGCTAGCCTAGCAACAATAAAGCTAACAACAACCCATAATGTGATATTTCCCTTTAAGAGATATCTGATGTTGAGAATAACACATAACATTAATTGTCTAGAGTGTTGGGTAACGTTACTTTTAAAAGAAACTTGTTACATTACAATGTTACTCCCATTAAAAAGTAACTCATTACATTACAGAATTGCTTATGGAGAAAATGAACCTTTGGAGTACTTTTGCGTTACCAAAAATGAAAACCCCTTCATAACATGTTGCTTATATTGTCCTGAGGGTGCATAGCCTACTGTACGCTGACTAAATAACTCATTATTTGAAATACAAACTAACCCGTTACAACCAAAACGTAATCTGAGTACTCTAAGACGTTGCTTTGAGTGGCACCACATTTTTTTCCATGTGTGCACACATGCTCACAGGGGGAATAAAAGATCAGGTATGTGTCCAATTAGTAATCAATGGATGTATTACTTGTAGCCATTCATTGATTACTAATGAATGAATGTCTTACTAGTAATCAATGAATTAATTACTTGTAACCATTCCTAGTTGGGGTATCAGGGACTTGCTCAAGGGCACCTTAATAAGGATGAGGCAGAGCTGCCCTTTCACCACCCAGAATGATCCTGCCTGTCCAGGGAATGAAGTTGGATTGTTATTGGATCAGCCTTCCAGCAACAAACCATTATCTGTAATTATGTAACCTTTGACCACCAAAATCTAATCATTTCATCCTTGACGTCCAAGCGGTTTGTGCCAAATTTGAAGAAATTCCCTCTAGGCGTTCCTGAGATATTTTGTTCACGAGGATGGTATGTACGGACGGACGGACGGACAACCCAAAAACATTATGCCTCCAGCCACAGCTGTTGCCGGCGTGGAGGCATAACAAGGTCTTAAAGCTTTATTGCACAGGGAATAAGTGGTTCGGTGTAGTTAATGCTATAAGATTAAAATAAGCAGCAAATGTTCCAATCCCTCAGACTTTCATCAGTGTTTACGGATTCATGATTTTAGGGGGTTGAAATACAGAAGGCACATAAATGAGCCAGTGAATTCCGTTAGTTAGACAGCGGTAGCAGAGATACATTCACATATACTGAAAACGACGCAACACATCAATACTGTAAAAACAATTATCACTAAAACAATTGGTTGGTGATTGTTTTCGATTCATTTTCTCTCCATTAACTAATTCAATGGTGATAATGGATTAAGTTGCTCGTTCCAGTTAATTGAATAACAGGATTTGTAGATTTTTGTTCTGTTTCATATCAGTGTAAATTAAATATCTTTGCGTTTTTAACTTAATGTACAAATCGAGTAATTGAAAGACGTCCCCTTGGGCTCTGGATAATCAAACAATAATGGTTGGTTTAGTCACGGCCCTATTAATCACATTATAAACCTGCAACACTGACATAGCTTTTGTTCGGTCCTTCGGGTTAAGGTATTTAAAAATCCCTGGAACTTCAATCATTAGCCATCAGTGAACCGCACAAAGCTTGTTCATTAAACAGAAGGTCTGTGATCACTTTATACCATGACAACAAGAGAGAGGACAAAAGACCCGACGCTCGATGAACCTGACGAACTGAGCTTTTGTTGAACGGAGGTCTCCATTGCTGCTGAAAAACAAATTATCTTTCACTCTTAATATCTGATTAGGCTCTTCCTGTGTGCTGAGATTTCCCATCTGACACCCGGGTGTTTCAATAACAGAAGTAAAGACATTTTTCTCTACTGCTGCTCAACGTTGTCATTAAGACTAATGCTATGAGTGTTACAAAATAATGTTGTCTAGCAGAGCGTCGACCAGCACAATCAATACAAAACCCATTATTACGCTACATAACTTCTTCTCTCTAAAAAACATCTTTATTCTGAAATATATTATCTGATATTTATACACACAAACCTAATGCTTGTTTCAACAGTGCAGAACATATTATATATATTTTCTATATAAGAATATACAAACTTGAGTAAATCACTAAAAGCTGGTTTCACCCTTTAGACCCACAATTGACCCATTTCTGTCTTTTTTAGGGGGGTACAGGGGGTCTTTAGGGGGAGATAGCAGGTCAACAGTAGATGCCACATAGAAGTGGTGTACATCATCTGAAAGCTGAGAACCTGAAGATTAATTTGAGATGCAGCTCAGGACTGTGTGTCAAGTTGACACATTAATTAAATAATTAATTAAATAATTAAATAATTAAAATAAAAAGGGAAAGTGTATAGTAGTAGAAGTAGAAATATGTGATGGACATCCCCATGCTATATTATGTCTCATAAGTTGCTGCAGCAATTTTTTGGGTTGATACCATTTGTTACACAGATTTGGTGCTAAATTTAACAATTTTTTTGTCATTCGAGAATTGATAAAAATGATCAATAATCCCTCCAAAATACTACATTAAGACACCAAGACCTTGAGGAACACCTTAGAAAAAGCCATGCTGTGATTTGGGATCGAAAACTTTTGACATTTGGAGATTTCTGCAAGAATTTCATTTTTCGGTGATTGGATGGCGAGCACTTCTGTTGTGTAAACTGCTCAGAAACCACCTTATCGTCAATCTAGCTAGGAAAGCCATCCATCCTCTGAATGCTCTAGGTCTCTAGTTTGATCCATCCATCCTCTGAATGCTCTAGGTCTCTAGTTTGATCCATCCATCCTCTGAATGCCCTAGGTCTCTAGTTTGTGGCTGTAAAGTTTAATGATGCTGTGAGGTCAAATTTAAAAAAATGGTCTCACTACTATGGGGACTAACATCATCACACATGAATACAGTTGGGCTCATTGGACCCACAAGAGTCTCAGCTTTACAGTGATACCTAATTTATGTAATTCAACACTGTTTAGGGACCCCAGTATGCAGAAATATTCTGATACACCATTTTAGAATACGCGAAAAACAACTTTTATACTACATTAAAAAAAACTGCATGGTTTTTGCCCCAAACTGCTGATCTTACCACTACCTGGCACCCGATACTTTTCAAGATTTGGAGACGTGCTCGCTGCTATTTTCTATTTTTTATTATCATGAAGTGGGCATGTCTGTAAAGGGGAGACTCGTGGGTACCCATAGAACCTATTTACATTCACATATCTTGATGTCAGAGGTCAAGGGACCCCTTTGAAAATGGCCATGCCAGTTTTTCCTCGCCAAAACTTAGCATAACTTTGGAGCGTTATTTAGCCTCCTTCCCAACAAGCTAGCATGACATGGTTGGTACCAATTGATTCCTTAGGTTTCATATGATATATATACCTTCACTTTAGCTCTCTCTAGCACCTGCTACAGCCTCTGAAAGACAGTCAAGTCAGAGACACCCACTCTTGCAAGGGGAAAAACTATTTATAATGATGACACGTTTCTTTCTATTGCACCTTAACAATTCTAATTTTGATGTTCAAACATGCATGTTTTCAGCCCATTTCTCTCTGAGCCTCATCTGAACTCACTGAGATCATTTCTGAAAATATCCCTGGGGATCCATCTGCAAACTGGATGATGGATTCCAAACAGAGAAGGGCAGATTGATAAAACTCTGCGATGTTAAAAAAGACAAATGAAGATGTCGTACCTGTCGAAGCGGAAAATTGAAATAAAAGTTGTTCCAGATGCCCTCGTTGAGGAGAGATAAATGAGTAGTTAATCAAATGAAAACGGAGATTGAAAGGAGGCTCTAGAAATGAGCACGCTGGCTGATGGCCTGAGTATTTGATTTGAGATTTGGAGTTAAATTAAAACAACGATCTCAACACATCAGTCAGTGCCTAAACTAGGAGGCACAATATAATCCAGTTAAGTTTTATCATCTAGACCTCTTTGAGTGGTTTATATGCAGAGCAGAAGAGAGGTCTGTTAATGATCCTGTTTCCATAGATTTCTTATTGTTTCCTTGTAGGCTACGAGCAGCGTCAGTAAACTCCCCGTCGTCGTTAACTGCCGTTTTATTGCCGCCATTTAAAACGTTCTGTCGTTTACCCTCTGCAGCACGGGAGGCACAGCGGCAGCATGGCAGCAGATGTAAACACAGTTAATAGCTGTAAGAATGAATAATTCAGTTGTCACGATTCATCAGAAATGGAAATTAAGACTGGACTCCGCTGAGACCGCTGCTTACATCCTCAAACCACTCCCATATACTGTACTGTGGCTAATGTAACATTACACATCTTAAAAGGGACCCTGTGGGGATTTTGACCACTAGGGACGCTGCAGAGTTGTGTTTTCATGAAGCGGGTCCTCATATTGGTTGTATATGTTCTACCAGCACATGCACAAGGATGCAGGTGATGTGATACACATTTTTGCTGACTGAAGAAGACCAGTCTTTTACCTGTGAGACTCATGTTTAAGAGTATTTTGTGGCATCTAACAGCAATGAATAGATAATCTCAAGAATTTTCACTCTGTCAGACTTTTTTTTAGACTTTTTTGTCAGACACAACATTTTTCCGACTTTTTTTTTCTAACATTTTTCAGACATTGTTTAGACTTTATTTTCCAACATTTTTCAAACTTTTGTTTAGACATTTTTTTCAGACATTTTTCATACTTTTTTTCCAACATTTTTCAGACTTCTTTTCCAACATTTTTCCAACTTTTTTTTCAGACTTTTTTTTTTCTTTTTTTTACCTTTTTCAGATATTTTTCAGACTTTTTTTCCAACATTTTTCAGACTTTTTTTTCCATTATTTTTCAAACTTTTTTTTTCAGACTTTTTTTTCAGACATTGTTTTCGGACAGTTTTTTAGATCTTTTTTTTCAGACATTTTTCGGACATTTTTTTCAGACTTTTTTTTCAGACTTTTTTTCAGACTTTTTTTTCAGATTTTTTTTTTTGACAGTTTTTTTAGATCTTTTTTTTCAGACTTTTTTTTTCGGACTTTTTTTTCAGACTTTTTTTTTCGGACATTTTTTTCAGACTTGTTTTTCGGACAGTTTGTTAGATCTTATTTTTCAGACTTTTTTTTCGGACAGTTTTTTAGATCTTTTTTTTCAGACTTTTTTTTCAGACATTTTTCAAACTTTTTTTTCAGACTTTTTTTTCGGACAGTTTTTTAGATCTTTTTTTTCTGACTTTTTTTTCAGACATTTTTCAGACTTTTTTCTGACTTTTTTTTCGGACCGTTTTTTAGATCTTTTTTTTCAGACTTTTTTTTCGGACAGTTTTTTAGATCTTTTTTTTCAGACATTTTTCAGACTTTTTTTTCGGACCGTTTTTTAGACCTTTTTTTTCAGACTTTTTTTTCGGACAGTTTTTTAGAT
>CAKAKR010064491.1:0-116012 GCA_916700685.1 Adelosebastes latens | reverse complement strand
TATATATATATATCATCATCAACTATTTTGATAATGGATTGATTGTTTAAGGCAATTTATCAAACAAAAATGCAGATGATTTAAGTTTCTCGACTGTGAGGATTTGCTGGTTTTATGTCATTATGAAATGAATATCTTTGGGTTTTCAACTGTTAAGTGAGACACAACAAGTAATTTGAAGACATCACCTTGGACTCTGGGAATTTCCCAGTGATGGATATATTTTTAATTATTTTCTAACACTTTATGGACGAAGGGATAGTCGCAAAACAACTGACAGATTAAACTAATCAATAATTTAAACAACTGCTATTTGCAGCCCTATTTATCCACTTAAAATAAAATTGAATTAGCCTTAAATTAGGGATGCAACTAACAATTATTTTCATTGTCGATTAATCTATTGATTATGTTCTCGATTAATCGATTCGTTGTTTGGTCTATAAAATGTAAAAAAATGGGAAAAAATGTTGATCAGTGTTTCCCAAAGCCCAAGATGACGTCCTCAAATGTCTTGTTTTGTCCACAACTCAAAGATATTCAGTTTGCTGTCATAGAGAAGAAAGAAACCAGCAATCAGAGAATTTTGACTCAAAAATTACTCAAACCGATTAATTGATTGTCAAAATAGTTGGCGATTAATTTAACAGTTGACAAGTAATCGATTAATCGTTGTAGCTCTACCTTAAATGCAATAAATGCAAAAACAATGGAAAGCCAACAACAGATAATATTGTGAAGAAGCACAGTCAAGTTGAACAAGAAGCTAAATGAAGGTCCAGCTCGGTCCTGTTTGGGACAGGCGGACAGCAGTGACAGAAGCCCCCTGAAATGGCCACGGTGCTGGGCAGCAGAGGCAACCGGTGGGACTGGAAGTCTAATTAAAAACACAGCGCCTTTCCAGCAGCTGTGGCCCGGCCCAAAATGGAATCACACTCAGAGGAGCGAAGAAAGCCGCAGACTAGGAGGTACTGCGCTATCAGGACACGGGGCGGCAAGTTATATTCTCCTCCTGTCATATCTCAGAGTATCTGCTGAACTTTCAACACTCAATCCAGATCCACACGCTCGCAGAAAAAACTCACACATAAACTGCTTCCAGTTCAGTCAGACGCAGCAAAAAAAAAGCTTATCCAGAATCTTCTTACCATGAAGGGCCTTTGAATCCTCTCAGTCCTCTCCATACCTCGTTTGCCACGCTCGCCACACCACGGCAAACCAAGGGGGCAACGCCGGAGTCCACAGACAGAGTTATGTCTATATGTGTGTGTGTGTGTGTGTGTGTGTGTGTGTGTGAGAGAGAGATAGCGGTAACTAGTGTGAGTCTGATAGCTTGACAAGTGCAGAACTGTACATGTGTGTGTGTGTGTGTGTGTATGATAGGAGAGAGAGAGCCAGAAAAGAGTGCCGTATGTGTGAAACTAAGAGAGCGCTCTCTTAACCTCCAACCCCTTCACACACACACACACACACACACACGCACACGCCCCCACCTCCACAACCCAGAGGAACGTGAACCTTGTGTAGAGGAAGGGAGCCGGAGCTGGCCGGGGGTCGGGTTGCAGGACTTGTGCTACATTTGCAAACTGGGGAAATATATTTAGCCCTGGCCGGGGCAGAAACAGGGACATGAACGCAGCGAGACCCAGAAGGAGGCTTGGTATGCAGCCGTCAGCCATTCAATGCCCTGACTGACGTGGGAGAAGGCTGGGGCAGAGCCCAGGGAAACCCCCCTCCCCTCTCTCTCTCTCTATGCTTCAATCCTCTCAGACCTGATCTCATTCTTCCCAGCCCCTCTCTCTTCTGTCTCTCTCCCGGAAAAAGGGTGTCAGAGGCTACATGTTGGCATTGATCTGCCAATTTGTTTCGATTTAGATTCACAAAGTCCAGAATCAATTCTGTTCTCGATGACTCAGTTAGACATCAGATACCAACGTTGCATAAACCGCTTCTCAGAATTTATTCGGTGAACTTAAGTTTCTTCTACATTCAACAAGTCAGGTGCATTTTATTTATGTCTATAAAGGGGCTTTACAACCAGAACAGCACACAGACTGTATGTAAAGATGGATGATGTGTCTCCACTTCCTCCCACTGTACAGAAGTGAAGCCAAAATATCCCGGACACGGGAGCTGCCATCTTGACTCATTTGGAGCCAGAGTCTGTGAAGTAATGATCAGGCGGTGGAGCCGCGATGTTGAGGTCACCCGCCCAAACCAATCGCGAGCAGAGCACGCGGCCGCAGCTGCCAATCATGACGTCTCACCCCCTTTTTATAGCATCAAATAACTAATTAAAACCGAACTTGAACACGTGAACATACATCAGCATGATAAGAACTACCTAAAATGACAGAAACCGTCTTTGGGAAAAATGTATTTGATGTGTACTTTGACTTTTTAGTTTGGCCCATGTCCCATCCTCTAACATGAAGAAGGCGGGCTTTATGACCTATACTGCAGCCAGGGGGGCGATCCAGATGTTTTGGCTTCACTTTTGGGGAGCTGTCATGTCATCCATCTTTATATACAGTCTATGGTACCTCTATCCTTAGATACTCGATTCAGATAAGGAAAAACTCCCCCTAAATGAAAACTCTTTAACAGGGAAATAAATGGAAGAGACCTCAGGAAGAGCAACAGAAGAGGAGTCCGTCTCCCAGGACGGAGTGAGCAACAATTGTGTAAAGAGCACATCATAGGCTAAACTGTAAACACATTTCCTGGTTATAAAACTGTCTATATCTATATTTCTTTAGGCCTACATGTCAGCACAAGATGCTTCAACTAAATATTCACTTTAATCATCACTTTGAGCACAAACAGGGCAGAAACTGAAAGTCTGTTTACTAATTCATCTGCACTGTTTGTGTTGTGATATCTGCAGACAGCTGGCTAGCCAGCGTTAGCTACCCAGCAGGGACAAACTGAATAAAGTACAATCCAATTCACTTCCACGGCTGCATAGCCAGAGATAATATCTTCTCAACAAACACAAACGGAGAGCTTAGATCAGTCTGTTTTCAGTCTCGTAGATATGATGTCTAAATAGCCAGTCAGCTAACAATCCCAAGTCAAAACAGTCCTGTAAACTGCGGCTGTTCCGTATAGACTGTAACTATTCACAGTTTACGAGACTGACGCGACTCAAAGCGGCTAATACAGCCAGCTGTCATCTAAGTTTCAATCTGTTAAAATAAGCTTTTTGAATGACTTGATTTCCACAAAGTAGACATTTTACACATCATGCAGCCCTAACTGAACCACTTACAACAAGTAACCCCGGTCAGCACATAACATTTAGCGCGGATGTACACACTTTAACTCAGAAATAGAGGTGCAACGATTAGTCGATTAATCGATTAGTCGATCAACAGAAAAATAATCGCCATCTATTTTGATAATCGATTAACCGTTAAAGTTATTTAGTCTGTTTTCAGCCTCACAAATATGGATATTTCTCGCTTTTCTCTGTTTTATATCATATTAAAGTGGGTTTTGGACATACCAAGACATTAAAAGACATCACCTTGGACATTGAGAAACTGTAAAATGGACATTTTTCAATATTTTCTGACATTTTAATTGTCAATCGATTAATCTAGAAAATAGTCGGCAGATTAATCGGTAATCAAATAATAATCATTAGTCACAGATGAAATGAAAGATGATGAAAGAAATGCAAAGAACGATCTCAGGATTTTTATATTCAATATTCAATTCATTCAAATAAAAAGCGTAATTAATCTTTTTTTTTTAATCCAGCCCTACGAGGGATTAGTAGGTCTACATATCTACCAACTATATGTTGCATGCCATCCAAAATGGTCAGCTACTAATACTTAATTACAAACATACATTTACTTCTTGTATACTGAGCATGTTGTCTGGAATTGGGACAAATAAAAAGGCTAAAGGAGAGAGATGTACTGGCAGATAGGTGTGGTTGGTGTTGGGGGCCTAGTGTGTCCACTAGAGGGCGACCTCTGACACAATGAAGGGGGCTTCTCCATGGCTACACACCTGACCGCCTCCTCCTCTCTTATATTAGCAGCTGATGACAACACAGTCAGCATGGGGAAGGTGAATAAATGGAGGGCTGCTGGCAGACCCACCAGTCGGGTCCTCGCACCGCCAGACGCAGCAGCAACTGGGGCTCTGCTGGGATTCAGGACTGACAGGAGGACTGCTCGTCTCTCTTCAGCATCTAAACCCTCCAGACATTTCACATATGGCAGCAATGCTACTTATTCAATTTCTAAAATGTTTAATCTTTACAACAGGGTTTTTACACCTAGTAAATTACACCACTTAGAATCTATTCTATATCTATTTAACTTGACTGTTTAAGCCTTTAGTAGAGAGATTTCAGTAGGGAGTGATGGGGAACAACACGCAACAAAGATCTCCAGTCTGATTTGAATTTTTCACAAATGCAATTTGCAAGCACTGCTTACATGCAGATGGCAAATGGTTGCAGTTTCACAAATGATTTCCACTCGCAAATTGCAGTTAAATTTGCAAGGACATTTGCAAGGCATGCTCGTGCATGGGTTGCAAGTTGATTAGTCAAGATTGCTGGTTGCATATTGCAGATCTGGTGAAAAAGGGCACCAGGGACGTTGCAGATTATGGTTGGTAGTTGGCACCTTAATCTCTAGGAAAACAATTGCACAAACGGGCTTAAATCGATTAACAGTTTTAAATTGAGCTGTTATTTGCTGTGTCCGGATTTAGAGGCTCAATCATCCACATTTTAGAGTCGATGTGTCAAAATGGGACCAACTTGTCCTGCCCCATTTCAAAGAGTCCTCAAACTGTGACAGAGAAACTAAGCATTTCTTTTGCTCAAATTAAGAGTGCACACTTCCTTTTCTACACTCAGTATTAGGGGTGGGAATCACCACGACGAGGCTCCACGATACGATATTATCACGATCTTAAGTCACGATACGATCTTATTGCGATTTTAAACACTTTGCGATATGATATATTGTGATTTATTACCTTTTTTTAACAGCAAATTATGCAGTTTTATCAAATAAGATACAGCTTTCACTCTGTTCATCTCAGAGTTTTCATTCCCATATCTTGAGGTCAGAGGTCAAAGGAACCCCTTTGAAAATGGTCATGCCCGTTTTTCCTCTGCAAAATTTAGCGTAACATAAACGTAAGCGTTATCTAGCGTTTTTCCCGACGAGCTAATATGACATGGTCCAATCAACATGACCAATGAATTTCTTAGGATTTTTAGTTTCATATGATACCAGTACTCTATCTTCACTCTAGCTTTAAGACTGAACCCGCTACAACCTCTGAAAGACAGAATAGCGGCAGGCCGTCAGATTGTAAAGGTTAATAGTTTTTATAATAAAAGATTGATACTTGACATCCGTGTTGTATTACATTAAGTGGACCACTGAAACATCTGCTGCAGAGTCTAATTAATGCCAAGCATGAACACTGTTTGTTCATGTTATCAGCCTGAGTATATTGTTGATTACAGGGCATAACAGAGAAATGGAAGTTACGTTAATGCTGTATGATTAATGTTAATGTTTGATACATATTCTCTACTTATCCGTTATGTTTTGGTGAAGTGTTGAAGAGAAATGTTGCATCTTGTAATATAAACGCGGGTATCAAAGAGGTTAGGAGATAATAACACGTTCTCTGCAATTTCAAATGACTAGTTTTCGTCTTTATGAGGCCTTCTGTATAGGACCCTCCTCTGTGGTTCTCGGTGAAGCCACTGAACTGGGACACAGCTGTTATGTGTTCATCATGACAGCCCCCCTGATTTGATTTTATGTCATGATGCTACACTGCGAGCATGTGTGTGTGTTCTAGCAGTTAATAATAAAACACACTACAGATTCAGTTTATAAGAGGGCAAATATAACATTTGAAGTCAAAATCATTTTGTTCACCACATACTCCTGGAAGCATACATCATGTTACCTATTGTACACAGCAGCAGCAGCAGCAGCAGACAGTCTCTGACGGAAGACGGAGTGTGTTGTTGTTGAACTCAACACACACACACCAGCGCTGCACAAACACGTAGGCTGCACCCACACACACACACACACACACACAGAGACACTCACGCACAAAAACACAAACCCATCTAAACATCCTCTCCTTCGTCTCTCCATCCCACTGTGCCTGCACACAGAGGGAGATTCAGTGGCCCGGTTGCCATGGAAACCAGGCTGAGTGTACCAGCCAGCTCTACCGTTGGCTGATTGTGGCTCTCGTGTATTTGTGTGTGTGTGTGTGTGTGTGTATGTGGTGAGTGAGCCTGCTCTCGCGTAGGTGTGTGTGAGACTGTAAAGCCTATACAGGGCTCTGCTTTGAGTTGTTCAAGGAGGCTAAAAAAAGGCTGTATGGACAAAAACCTATAGGGCGCCCGTGTGCTTCTTTTTCTGTGATTAAAGACGGTTTTAAAAATCTTAATATGGTTTCAGAAATTGCGTTCACGTGTAGAAACACACAGAATTTTGGGTTCATTTGCAGCGTTTTCCACTCTGCTCCTTCCACTGCTAGCCTTGATGAGCGAAACGCTGTGCAACAGCATGAGACAGTGGAGAACATTTATCTGAGGAAGCGTTAAATCATCCTTACTACGGCGGGTAATGAGTTCCTCATACAGTGTGAGCGATTATGAAACCTGCCGAACCTGCAGGCCCCGGTGCACGTGGTCCTTCAGCAAGCAGAGTCGCAGAGTTAATGAAGGACAAGGCAGTGGGAAGGGTGATGTGTGTAGGCGAGGATGCAGCTAACCTTTAGAAACCATGGGAGAGTTCAGCTCCCTGTGTTCACCAACAGCGTTTCTTCATTCTTTTTTAAAAGCAACACCGGTACTGAACAGGTAAATGTCATTCAGCACGAGGGCAAATCATTTCCTCTCACAAATGAAGAGGTCAGATGGAAAAGGAGGACTCATTTAGCTGCCACACGGCGTGGCTTTGAGAAATGTCATGTCCAGGCAGGACCGCGGCGCGGGTCACGAGCGCCTGATGCTTTAACCCCGCCTCCTGAAGGAGAGGAAGTGTTCCTGTCTGACGAAGAGAGGGTTCTTGACCCGTTCTTTTAGCCGGACAACTGACAGGTTTCACTAGCTCCTTCTGACAGAGCCGATCAATCTACACCTACGAACCAGGGTGGAGTCAGGGTCAGGGGGTGAGTCTGACACATGGGGACTAATAATTACCATCAGAGCCCCGGAGAAATCTCTGCTGATGTCTCTCAGCTCTTTGACAATGAAGCTGTGTAGCTGTAGTCACAGGGGTTCTACCGTTGTTACCAGAGATATTATCAAAGTCATTTAAGTGTGTGAGAGACGGTACAGTAAGTGGGATGTGTGTGACAAACACACAGGTGAAGAGAGGGAGAGATACGCCTTTCAAGAAGAGAATATACAGACAAGAAAATAAAGGGTTTCACGGTGGAAAAATCTGCAAAGGACTGCGACGTAGCAGATGAACTGGGTTGATAACTGACGTGGTAATAACAGCTAACAGCTAACAGTGAGCGGGGCAGATGAAACCCCTTACACTCTACAGTAAGATCAGGTTTAAGTTTATTATTTTTAAAGATTATACTTGTTCCTTCAGCCTCTTATGTGCATGCTTCAGACTTTCTGCATAACACTTAGGGCTTCATTAGGGCTGCTCTCGACCAAAGAAATTCTTAGTCGACTAACACTCATTTTGTCGACTAATCGATCGGTTGATTTAATCGACAGATCTGTGAAACTGAGTTTCTCCTCAAAGCATCACACAAAAGCACCACATTGAATCTTGTGTTTACCAGAGATGTGCTCATACGTTTCTTGGAAATGAGTCATTCAGCATGAAAAAGCATAAAAAAAGGACTAATCAACTGAAGAAATCTTAGTCAACTAAAACCAAAACGACCAATTAGTCAACTAATCGTCATATCACATCAATGAGATATAGTCTAGTTTCACTTGCAGTATTTTACTGTCGGCACAACTAATAGTACAAATTACACAGGAAAAAATGTGCTAATTCTCCAGAAAC
Organism: Adelosebastes latens; assembly: GCA_916700685.1. NCBI lineage: Eukaryota > Metazoa > Chordata > Actinopteri > Perciformes > Sebastidae > Adelosebastes > Adelosebastes latens. The sequence goes on along the minus strand of CAKAKR010064491.1, from coordinate 107,964 downwards.
CAAAAAATGTTAAGAGAATCCAATGGTTTTGAAATGAGAAAACATTAACATCTGACTTAAGCTATGTTCCAAATTGCATACTTTGTCTTTTTACTGTTATACATATTTACATACTTCATCATAACATTGCGCCTTGAATTTTGACCCTCTTGCTCATATATCTGCTGCGCAGCGGATTGTGGGTCAGAATAGCCTGAAAAGCATGCTGGCTGCAAAATGCGATCAGATGTAGAAGAACATCCTGGTATTTTTGGCATACTGCATTTGACATACTATGTATTATTGGGACATACTTAATCTTTTTCTGGCATACTGAGTATGGTAGTATGGGTATTGAAACACACAGATGGATAAATGTGATTTTCAAGAAACTTTTTGGGAAACTTGTTTCAGTAAATGGTCATGGTCATCATATATTGTTAATAGCTTCGATAAAATAAGTGGCTGATGTTTTTTTTTATGATTAATAGATTACTTGATTGGTCTAAGAAATTCTCAAATTCAAAGAGACAGAGGTTCAAATTGCTTCTTTTGCCCAAAACACAAATAGAGTGGAAACCGCTTACAGTGATCAAAAAGCTTGAGACAGAATCATTCCTATACAAATAAATAACTTGCTTATAGTAATCAAGTAGTCCGCTTACCGTGTTCATTTTGGTTCTTCTACTACTACTACTACTACTACTACTGGTTTTATACTAGGCATTGATTCGGTTTATTTTCAGGCCTGTTAAAACTTTAGAAATACACTGGAAACACCACCAAGCTGTGGCTTAACCTATTTACATTACTGACATTACTGTATTTTTAAACAGCACAAAGCTGTTTTAGGCAATGGCCTACTTATCATTTGAGCTACAGTAAACTATATTTTGTATACAGTACTGAACTGTATTATAGTGTATTTGAATTATACACAGTACGGTAATTTAATTCGTACAGTACTGTAATTTGAAAAGCGTTCAAAATAAAATAACAGTAAAATTTAGTAAATAGCAAAGCTGTCTGTTTCTTTACTTTATATTCATGTCATAAATGTACTAATGTCAATTCGATGGTAATCTGCATGATAAATAAAGAAAAAGAAAAAAAAATTGCTTATAATAATCATCCGCTTATAGTGATCAGTTTGACCCGACCAGACGTGATCACTATTAGAGGTTTCCACTGTATATTCTATCTATTTATATTTTCTTTCAATGATCTAAAACAGAGAAAAGCAGTAACTCCTCTCACATTTTGAGAAGCTGGAAATAGCAAATGTTTTTGGCATTTCTTGCTTGATAAATGACTTAAATGATTAATCATTATCAAATTATCAAAGATTACTTTTATGTTAATCGACTCATTGATTAATCATCTACTCATTTCAGACCTACTGCAAAGATTATTTTTACTTCATGAATGTATAAGTTGTAAAAGTTGGATTTGAGAAAAAAATTAAAAAGTCAAAAATAATAATTAACCTACTATACATATGGAGCCTCTTAATTCCCAGCATTAAGAGACCTCACTTTGACTCCATTAAACTTTCATATGATTCTTCATTAAATAAAATGAAGCCGAGGCTCAGTCTAGCTCCTGGATTAGCGGTCTGGAGGAAGGATTAAGTGTGAAATGTTACCTGTCGGACGAAGCTGTTCGAGGTGGTGTCAGAAGAGGTGCTTCCATCCGAGCGCTTAAATCGGCTCTTCCTCTTGCCGTACTTTCCCTGGACATGGAGAGGTTGAAGGGCAAAGGAGAGAGAAAAACACAAAAAGTTTAATTGAGTTGCTCCATAATAACTTATCTTGACATATCTCGTAGAAAACCTTGTTTCCAGGGAGCATGACGGCAGTTAACATTTGTCATATAAAAGCTTCTGAATATGATCAGGCAGTCAGATGGAACCAGAGATAACGCAGCTCGAGTCTCAGACTGAGGAGGAAGTGGACCAGAGAGTAAATGTGTCCAGCGTGTCCACCAACGGCCTTCATTACTTGTCATTTTTCATGTTCTGATGCAAACTGGGACCTTGTAATCTGATTGGCAGACCCCTGGCAAACGGCCTATCCGGGTTGGGCAGAGGCCACACATTACATTATGAGCCCACCCTGCTCACATCGCCATGGTTACACAATGCCGACTAATCACATTTGTTGGAGGCTCATCAGGAGACTGGCTGTGTTGTTCTTTCAGCGTTAAATAAAAAGAGAGAGCTGCTGGTTAAGATAATTAGAAATAAACATGGAGGATTAACATACAAAATGTGTACATGTTACTACATTTACAGAGCATGTTTAAGATACACCATGACCTCATACACACCTGTGTGTTTGTGGCTCACCTACATATTAACCACAGGGGGTATAGCTCAGTGGTAGAGCATTTGACTGCAGATCAAGAGGTCCCCGGTTCAAATCCGGATGCCCCCTGCTTTTCTGTCACATCACATATTTCAAGTATCTATAAACAGCACAGATTCTAAGGATCATATCATGTTAATAATGTTATATATATATATAGATACTGATTCTTTCCTTCCAGACAGTCACTGCTTTTCTTTAGGACTGCAACTAACAATTATTTTCATTATTGATTATTCTGTTGACTTTGTTTTTGAGAAATTGGTTGAATCTTTATATTTATCAGTCAATAAAATTACAGAAAATACAGTTGAAAATGACAGTTGACAAAGTACAAGGTGATGTCTTCACATTGCTTGTTTTGTCCAACCAGCTGTTCAAAACCAAAATATATTCAATTTATAGCGATGCAAAAACAGAAAAAAAGAGCAAAGAAGTGGCAAATTTTGAGAAGCTGGAATCGGAAAATATTTGACATTTTTCCTTGATAACTGACTTAAATGAATAGTTAATGATTACAATCGTTGACGATGATGATTTTCAGTCAATAAACAAATTGTTTCAGACCTGGTTTTCTTTCATTTCCAACCCGGTTGCACTCCCAACACGTCAAGTACCGAAGCTTCATCAGCGCCCCTCGGCGTCTGATACCAATGCACCGAGGCACCCTTTAGCGTCAATATGAGACACAACGGGCTTCCAACTAACTCCAATGTAAACCCATCCGCGTCATTATTACACGGTCAGAGCAACTGACGGATTTTAAGTAGCAAGAAAGTCTGCGTTCGGGATGAACAAGTCAAACAAACACAGGTCTTTCACCCAGGAGACCACTGTTCGGGTTGTAACTTTCTGACTTTACTAATGTCAGTTGCGTAACATGCATAGTTATTCTACGTACTTATTTCAAACCAAACCACAATCTTTTCCTAAGCCTAACCAAGTAGTTTTGTTGCGTAGGTAAACCTAAAAACTAAGTAAACCTACATTGGAAGTATATTTTGAAAAGTTACTGTATACATGTAACAAGTGGAAACTTGACACGCCATCCCTGAGCCCAAAACGGGCGCTAGAGGGGTACCTAGACATCTTTGCAAATATATTTTTTGCTCTAACTTTGCTAAAGTAGCTAACACTTTACTTGAACCTCCCTTGTGTGTGGCTGACTGTGTAAAGACAACATGCATAACTGATGCATTGAGAGATTGTGGCATATTTTGGGAACTGAAAAAGATCGGTTCTGCAGAGAAACATGGTCGTGGTTTTGAAAAAAGTAGGTTATCTGTAACCAAACTGTATTTCCTCCAGTATCAGTCATTTTCAAATGATACCCAGCCCTAATACTGGCTGCCTGAAAGGTAAGAAATAATACCCTAGCATGAACTCTATTCTCTTTGCAGAGATGCTTTGGTAAACATATGAACTGTTTGATGTCTGTCTCTATCCACAACTGTTAACACACTTTTGGTAAACCAACCAGCCCCCCGTCCTCTCTAACCTGCACACACATCCTGTCCACCCAAGCAAACACTGAATATTACCGAGCAGCAGCTGCTTCAAACCTGTCCACATGTCTGTATATGGCTGTTCATGGATCAGCAGGAGAGATCCAGTGACAGGTTAACGACCCGTCAACAGTCATCCCTCTTCGACTCAGTATTTTGTTATCACTGTCACATCAACAGGGCAGGCCGAGGCCCTGAGATGACTGATGCCGCCCTGCCTGCCTTCAAACAAGCATTAGCTGTTACACCAGCGCCAACTGGTGTAAACATTAAAACACACTGCGGGCCGAGAGGTTGGACACCTGTTAACCTGTGTTAACAGATAAAAAGAAAAATCTGTTATACACTCCTCTCCAAAAATGGAGTTCGTTTGAACTTATTTTGAAACCCCATAGCGCAAAAAATAATATCTAGCCCCGTGTGCCATGCTTGATTTCCTGCTGCTGATGGATAGGATGAACACACAGCAGGACGTTCAACAGCAAACTAACTGCGATACACCCAACAACAATTACTGTGCTGCAAACTTCTACAAGTATAGTTACTGACTTTTGATGTTAAAGCTGAACTTGAGGCGATGATACATGAGAAAAGATGTAACTGAGGTGCTGTTCACAGAATGAACTCTCCTCATTCTCCCATGATGAGATCAGCTCCAGGTGTGTGAAGCTTCAAGACTGGTCATCAAGACATCACCTCCTAATGTGCTTTCAATGCAAGTGATGAGGAACAAAATCCACAGTCCTCGTTCTGAGCAAAAATGTATCAAACCGTTTATCTGAAACTAAAATGAGGTTCCAGTAGTCTGAGCTTGACAAATCAAGAGAGTGTCTTCCAAAGCCACACCCTTTTCCGTAAAAAAATCCCTATTTTTGTTAATGTACTATCTCTCCATTGCAGCGCAACAGGTAAACACAAAGTGTTATAATAAAACGACTGCTGAAGCCTCATAAAAGCTTCAGATAAACAAAACGACAGTGGATTTTGTCCCACATTTCTTACATTGAAAGTGCATTAGGAAGGGATTTAACGAACAGTATGAACACAGCAGTATGATTACAGCAAGCAAAGTCTCTCTCAATGTTTTTATAGGCATCTGACTATTATATATTGGTTATTATTTTAAGACTTGAAAAATTGTGAAGCTATCCTTTACAATCAAAATGTAAAGATTACATTTACACCTGGCTGAGATCTGATCACATGTGAACCTCCTCCAGATGTCGGCAGGTCATTCTGATCGCAATCCCTTCTGCAGCAGATACACATGCAATGTGTGTTTCACCTCGTACAGATACAAATCTCTGGTGTAAACGGGGCCTTACTCACCATCTTTATTGCTGATATCTGAGAGTGCATCACGACCAAGAAATAAAACAAGTTGTAAACAACCCCCCCAGTTCAGCCAAATAACCTCATTATTAAGAAGTGAAAACCAAGATGAACACACCGCAGTTACAAAGCTACTATCAACACAGCAGTGTATGTAAAATGAAGGATGTTAGCTCAAAGTTGAACCAGGAAGTAGCTCTGCAAAACCTGAACGTTGACAACGGACAGTTTAAGTAATCGTTTTTATGTTCACCTCAGTTTTCATTTGCAAATAAGTGACCTAGATAACATGATTACACGGTGGATGTTTGCCCTGCTGGAGATGTTGCTGTGACACCAGATATCTCAGCAATTAAGCTGGTATATTAAAATGTTATCGCAACAGATAAGAGACCATAGCTAAATTACTAAAATGAGACCTATATTGTTAAAAAAGTATGTTTCTTTTGAGGATGATATGCTACAAAGTCGCAAGATAACAATTACATTAACGTGATGTGTGTGTGCAGGTGTGTTTAGAGGGGTCTCTACGATCGGAGACATGATGGGGCGAGTTCCTGTCAGCAAAGGGCAGGGAAATGCCAGAAGAAGTAGGGAGGAGAGGCTTCCTGTTGGTAAACATCCTCCCAGATTAAGTGTATGATTAAAAGGGTGTTGTGTATGTGTGAGCAGGGGGCTTTAAACTGGGCAGCAGGGAGCATGGAGGGTGAAGGGTGGCAGGGTGCATGATTGTTCCGAAACCGATACCAGTATCGGAAATGCGTCCGATACTGCCCAAAATGCGGTATCGGGTATCGGTGAGCACGCCAGTCTGTGCACCGATCCAACAACAGAATTTAACAACCAGAAAGAAATCAACTTGTTTAACCAAAAATCAATTCTTCTTCACTGCTCCCAAACAGTAGCTGTGCTGTCGCCCTGGATGTATCATGGCTGCCACTGGCAACTTCTGTTTTAGAGCAGCGAAGAAGAACTGATTGCAGGTCAACACAGACTCACGGCAGTTTAAATCTATTTGATCTATTTGTGTACATAGACACAAATTTCCCTTTTTTTCGTGCACTTAGCACGACTTTCAACAACTTATTTTCTGTGCGTTTTCCTATAAATGTCCAGCAGCAAGTGACGCATGTGTCAATTTCCGCTCCAGTCTTTTCAAAATAAAACTACTTACTTAGGTTTATGAATAGATTGACTTGGGTACGATTAGGCAACAAAGCTACTTAGTTAGGTTCAGGAATATATCGTGGTGTGGGTTACAATAACACCGGAAGTGGCGTAACTTAAGTACGGAAGTTTACGTGACAAATAAATCAACTTTGACTTGTGGTTTCACACGGGACACGAACACCATCTCCTTGGCAAAGTCTGGTATTTTTTGACCCACCCATCCACCCCGACCTCCTCCCTACGCTGCGTTTGTCGCCCTTTATACTTCCCAGTTCACAATTGCGTGGATTACATACGAACTGATTTTGTGCTGACCATCACAAAAACAATGTGAAATTTGTGTCTATGTACATTAATCAACACATTCAATTTTGTGACTATTTCACGAACTGCTGTGTGACTGGGCTGTGCAGGTAGTTTTTCACAGCTGTTATGATAATAATAACAACAACTATATATTTTTTTATCACGCTGGTATCGGATCGGTACGCGGTATCAGCAATATCGCACGTTCAGGTATCGGAATTGGCATCGGGAAGGAAAAAATGGTATTGGAACATCTCTAGTGAAATATAAACCACATTACACTCTTTCACCCTGAACGCTCCACACATTATTCTTCTCACAAAGATCCACACTGATCTGCAATCTGGCGGCGGTCAACTGACACAATCTTTAATCTAAGCGACCCTCAGGCGCTGAATTCAGATCAGCTCTCGGCCCCACAGTTCATTTTCTTCTTCTGTGGTAGAAAACTCAAACCGTCTCCTTATTCAGGATATTAGAAATGCGGCTCCCTGCGTGTCTCTCCACAGCAGAGATATAAATACACATAGCAGCATGACCTGCTGCAGGTCTGCATGAACTTTAAATCTAATTGATCAGAGGTGCCACAAAACACACACACCATTCCCCGCTGCCTGGCTCAAGGAGGGGGTCCATCTGTTTCTCGCCACAAGATAAAGATTTCTAAAAACAGACAGGACGAGGTGAGATGGTGCGAGCAGGATGGAGATAGTGGGACATTCAAAGTGGATGCAGAAGGAATCTGGAGAGCTGAGGGGGAAGAGAGAGAGATGAGAAGGAGCTGGGAGGAGTGGGAGGAAAAAGGAGAGTTGGCATGGTTTGAAGCGTTGGTTGTCTGTGGCACAGTATTTTCTTTTTTTTTTTCCTTCTCCAGAGAGACAATGACTGAGCTCAGCGTGGGTGTGTTGTTCTAGATATTCTCATCATCATTTTTTATTTTTTTTTATCCATTTAAACTGTTATGACTAAACATGCCCACAACATCATGTCACTTCCTAACAGCCACGGTCTATTAGTAGCTGTAAAAAAGAGTGACACCATCGGATAAGGATAAAATTGTAAAAGAAGTAGAGAAAAAAAAACACTTCACCAAGTTGAGAGAATATTTCCTCTTATTCTCAAATTAATTGATGTCAGGTTTGAAAACTTCACCTCTTTTTTTGTGATAAATCAAATAAATGCATCTCTCTCCTCCAGCTGGTGTATCATCTACTACATTACTAATTAATGATTAATTAAACAAAGGCGTGGTTTTTCATAAGGACCCAATGAGGAACAGCTATAAAAACAAGCGTTACATCATGTCCTCACATACGGTTTCACATATGGACACTTATTAAAAACCAACACAACTACATGGGCAAGGATGAAATTATGCATCTAAATCCAAAACACCTATAATCCATTTTGCATCCTCTTAACAATCCAGGCTTGAATCAGTGCAGCAGCATTTTAGACTCCTCTAAGAGGCAAATTAAGGCGACTTAATTGCAAGAACAACCTGTTAATCTGCAGAAGTGAAACCGCTTCACCAGCATCGCATACATTACTATATATACTATAAATGCACCATATAGTTTACAGTCTATTTATTATATTTACATGGCATTTTTCTGCTTTTTCCTTCCGTTTACCTGTGTGTGTGGATGATGGTCGAACATGTCCATTTGGATCTCCTGGGTTGAGGTCGAAGGCGTCCTGGACATACTACTTTTCTGTACCATTGATTTAACTTTTTAAAATCTATTTTTCAGTTTCGTGTTTTTATGATGGTGTCGACAGACTCATCTTCTTATCTTCTTTTTTTTTTTTCCTGGGTTAGGTGAAGCCGCTGATGTGTCTGAGCAAAGGCTGGTAAAATAATGGCAACAGCTGCCTCCCTCCAGCCTATAGCGTTACACACTGGCGCACCAGGCTTTTACATTAGAATAAAGGCTGTGGAATGACGCACACACACATCCGGGTAGTTATTTCAAAATAAAAATTCTTTAAAAAAGGTAAACTAAATAGTGAAGCAAACTGGGATGGTGCTATTCATTTTACACCATGAATACGTGATTCATTTTTTTTTTTTTTTTTTAAAAAACCATTTAGAAAACATAAGCCTTTCTATGACTTTCCTACTGTCTATCCAGAGTAAATGTATATGAATAACCCAGTTTCTCTGCAAACAAACTGGAAATTATTCATCAACGAAAAAATAAAGAAATGTTGGTCTTTAAAAAACAGTCAGCCTCAGTCACACATGACGAAGCAATGACAAAAACATTAATCAGAAGGCACGGAGACCTATATCTAATACATAATATAATATAACGTTCCCAACATTTACACACATATATTAATACTAGTGTGAGGGCCAGCACCTAGGCAGGGAGCATCGCCCCTTGTAGGTGTGGTTGAGTGGAGCTTCCTGCCTTCATAAGGTCAGGTGTGGGTGATTACAGTCTCTTTGTCTGACACCTGGTAGATGTGTGGCAGGTCAACACTGTTTGTCCAGGTAACGGAGAGATTTTGGGAGGGAAAAATGGCTCTGTTTTATAGTGAGTTTAACCATTTCCTTTGTATATAGATTTGTAGTGCAGCTGTGTCCTGAGCCGTCCAGAGTGATGCTCTGTAACCCCATACTGAAAAGGTATGTTGCAGAAAAATCTTAAGTCTGTTAATTTCATATCATGTTAGGAGTAATATGGGTAATCTAACAGACTTAAGTTTTTTACATATATTAATACATACATTATATTATACTTTCTATCGCTATTGTCTCTATTGAGGGCTACACATTGACATTACTTTAGACAATTTAGAGTCAGTAGTTTACCAAATAGTAAATGTAGTATATGTGTGAAGAAATACACATGAGCTCCATTAATGATAATCTCTTATATGCCACCCATGTTTCATTTCATGACATACATTTTTTTTACAAATAATGTCAACATTAATTTGTCCTATGCCTAATGATTTTTCACACGATTATTATATATAGCCTACACTATTATACGTTATTACTACTATTGGGCTACAACACCTAGTTAATAATGATTTTAGCAATAGTAATGGAAATATTAGTCGTTATAGTCGTAATATCAAAAGTAAAAGTAGCCTAACAGGTTACAACTGAGGTCTTCAAACATACATGCTTTATCTCCTCATATCTAGATGGCTTCTGGAAATGAACAGCTGCATTCCACTTGAAAAGATCACATATACCCTGAGAAATGAATACAACACCTTTCTGAAGATTTGGCAACCCTATTTAACCTATATGGACTCCTTACCAACACCTATATTGTATTTGATATAACAAAATTATCAGACTTGATACATCATTAGTCATCTGAATAAGTCAGAACACTGCATCTCGTTATTTATGATTTCTTTATTTGTGTATTTAATTTGTTTTTTCTATATCCTTTTTAATTCAATTGATTGTTAACTAGCCTATAATCCTTTTGAGTATGGTTCTTTTTCAGTTTGTATGTGGGTGGGATAGGGAGGGAATTTGGAGCCATGTTTGTGTGAGTTTGTGTTCTGTATATTTTGTATATTTGGTTAACTAAAAAATTTGAAAATAAATCACTGGTATTGGTATCGACTACTAGATTTCTGGTGGCGTGACATCCCTAATTATAAACTGTGAAAGTTGAGTTTAAAAGACATGAGCATTCATCAGATATGGAGATTCTTATGAAAGACGCTATTTAGTTGTATTTAAAAAAAAATGTAGGCTGCAGCATATTTTGATGACTATTATCAGTAATATAATAAGTCAGGATATCTTTGACTTCTTTTGCTTCAATTTCAACCGGTCTTTTTAAATTTGCCCTCCAGATTCAGGTATGCAATGTCTTAATCAGCTTGAAACAATAGCCATTAATTGGGTCTCTTCATTGACACTGGTTGTGCAATTAATATTGTTTTGTTTGGTGGAGTTTGTGTTCTGTATGTTTTGTATATTTATTTGTATATTGATTAATTTGTATATTTATTTATTTTATATTTTATAACTAAAAAATTTGAAAATAAAATTGGAGCCATGTTTGTGTGAGTTTGTGTTTTGTATGTTTTGTATATTTGGTTATCTAAAAAATTTGAAAATAAAATATTCTAAAAAAAAAAACACATGCTTTTATGTTGAAGGCAGACTCCTCTTCTTACCGGTATGTTTGTGTCTTCCTGTCTCCGTCTTGACGTCGTTTCTGTCTCCTGTGAGCGCTCGACAGACTCCAGCTGGGAGCCGAGGTCCACGCCCAGCTGAACAGACCCCACCTTCACTCATCGATTAATGGGAGAACAACAGAGCTGATGATGGAGGCTGTGGACAGACCAGACCCTGCTGGTCCCCCCAATCCAGAGACCAGAGGTCCTGGAGGACTGTAATGGGGGGAGAGAGAGAGTAGTTCAATTTCACACTTAGTTTGTTGCAGCAGCAGCAGGGAGGTTCACTATCTGAAGGCTCATCTTCATACTGATGTGGCCTCGAACAAAAAAACACAAAAACTCCAGGGACCAGCTCCAGGGACCCTGGTCTAAAGATATAACTGATATAATGTTGACCCAAGGGTGGTGGGATTATGTTTTAGGCGGGGCAGAGCTTTACTGGGGCTCTGAAACATGCCAGGAATTAAAGATATTTACAGTTTGAGGCCCCTGGGTGAGTTGTTGTCAGGGGCCCCAGCAGCAAAAATAAATGTTGCCAACTGGGATTACATAGTAACATTAAAGGTCCCATATTATGCTCATTTTCAGGTTCATACTTGTATTTTGTGTTTCTATTAGAACATGTTTACATGCTGTAATGTTAAAAAAAACCCACTATATTTTCTTCATACTGTCTGCCTGAATATACCTGTATTCACCCTCCGTTTTAGTGCATTTCAAGGGAATTGCAACAGAATTGCGTTACCAGGCAACAGTTTGGGTCCATGTTTACTTCCTGTCAGCTGATATTATTCACATACACTGCAACAGGAAATAAACTGGCAGAATGTTTACGTTTAAAACCGTGAAATGGTCTAAATATTGTATATTTGTGACATCACAAATGGACAGAAATCCTAACGGCTTGTTTCAAACGCACAATTTCTGAATACGGGCTGTGTGTATTTCTCAGTATATTGAGTGTTTTGATAGTTTAACAGTGTTTATAGAGCACTTAAACCTGCTATATAATATAAAAGACATGAAAATCTCATTTTTTACAATATGGGACCTTTAACATCAAACGTTAAATATGGATGAAATCAGTAAGGGTGGCTCTGTGCATCTACAACAAAAAAGTAGGCTAAAATATTTATCCCTAGGTCAAAACTGTGAAGGTGGATGTAGAAAATGACCCCATAACCGAACAAAATAAAATAAAATTCAACCTGCTATCACACTCAAATATGTCGACAGGTCCTTCATGAGTAACAGCTAGCTAAATCAAAATGGTTTAAAGGTCCCATATTGTAAAAAGTGAGATTTTCATGTCTTTTATATTATAAAGCAGATTCAAGTGCGATATAAATACTGTTAAACTATCAAAACGCTCAATATACGGAGGAATACACACAGCTCGTATTCAGAAACTCTGCATTTGAAACAAGCTGTCAGGATTTCTGCCCATTCGTGATGTCACAAATATACAATATTTAGACCCTTGACACAATTTTAAACGTAAACATTCTAAATGTGTTCCAGTTTATTCCTGGTTGCAGTGTATGTGAATGTCATCAGCTGACAGGAAGTACACATGGACCCAAGCTGTTGCCCAGCAACGCAATTCTGTTGCAATTCCGTCAAAATGTACTAAAACGGAGCGTTTCAGACAGAGGGTAAATACAGGCATATTAAGGCTTACAGTATGAGGAAAATAAAGTTTTTTTTTAACATTACAGCATGTAAACATGTTCTAGTAGAAACACAAAATACAAGTATGAACCTGAAAATGAGCACGATATGGGACCTTTAAATAGTTAAAGACAATAATTACTATTCATATTTCTTCTCAGTGTAGAAGTGAATGACGTAAGTTAAAGTGCTGATGCTCACAATTGCTCAGCTATTGAAACACGTCTGTGAAAAAGATGAGTTCATCGATGATATCATATCCATTGATTGAGTAAACCTGAATAAACAAGGGGAAGATTCATCCGCCTCCACGTTATCTCCATGCCTGTTAGTCTGTGGCAACAAACTCCTTCTGTGACGTTGTGATCAGAGCTGATGGCGTTGGATTAAACGCCCACAAGATCATCCTCTGTGGCTGCAGCTCATACTTCCGGTGAGGTGGTTACCTCAGTGGGAGGAAGCCTTGATGGTTACAGCAGAGGAACAGAAGCATGGTGTACTCTCAAAATGATGATCGAGTCACTGTGACTCTCCTCCTGCGGCAGCTGCGCGACATCTGTCTCCAGGAAAAAAACATAATGTGCAGCAGGAGGACACAGAGTTTCAGTTTGTCCTCAGCTGTCAACGTTTTTCATCTTCTGTGCTGTTGCGATAAGTAAATGAGTGGATGGACAGTCATGTTTCACATTTAGCGGACGCTCTTCTTTGCAACTTTTTGCAGTGAATAGGTCAAGTTTATATAGTAAATATGCCTCAATATCTTATTCATTCTCTCATCTGTCTTGTATATTTTCTCTCCTTCTGGATTGGCATGATTTGATGAGAGTTGTCTACTTCATAAACACTTTGGTGAAGGACAGCAGTAGAGGTGCACCACCATGAACACCCTGATGAGTTCAGCATTAAAGGACCCTGCAAATGTGATTGCAGTTCCCATCTGACCCCGCTAGAATGTCATCCTGCTGCTACTCATCTCATCGCCGGACTGAGTCGAGGCTCAAAGTCACTGATGGTAAGGAGAGACTTCAGGCTTAGTGCTGCTTTCAGTGACTTTTATACCATTTACTTTGTCAGCAGAGTGAAGGAAACCAATACATTTTGACCAACAAAACTTGCATTTTTTTTTAAAGTTAGAGCTGTCAGTTGATTAAAATATTTAATTGTGATTAATCGCAAATTAATCACACATTTTTTATCTGTTCAAAATGTACCTTAAAGGGAGATTTGTCAAGTATTTAATACTCTTATCAACATGGGAGTTGGCAAATATGCTTGCTTTATGCAAATGTATGTATACTTATTATTGGAAATCAATTAACAACACAAAACAATGAAAAATATTTTCCAGAAACCCTCACAGGTACTGCATTTAGCATAAGAAATATGCTCAAATCATAACATGGCAACAGGCAAAAACAGCTGTCAGTGTGTCAGTGTGCTGACTTGACTATGACTTGCCTCAAACTGCATATGATTATCATAAAGTGGGCATATCTGTAAAGGGGAGACTCGTGGGTACCCATAGAACCCATTTTCATTCACATATCTTGAGGTCAGAGGTCAAGGGTCCCCTTTGAAAATGGCCATGCCAGTTTTTCCTTGCCAAAATTTAGCCTAACTTCGTAGTGTTATTTTACCTCCTTCCCAACAAGCTGGTATGACATCGTTGGTACCAATGGATCTCTTAGGTTTTCTCATTTCATATGATGCCAGTATCTTCACTCTAGTTTCAAGCTAGCTAGCTACAACCGAAAAATTTCAAATTGCATTAATGCATTAAAGAAATTAATGGCGTTAGAGTATAATTAATCAACAAGTCCGGCTTAAACAGTTCTTATTAATTAATAAAAATATACCCCAAAATATAGTATAAGTATAATGAAGGATTAACTGCACCTACTCTACATCTGCACTGCACACCTTGCAAAACACACCTCTGTTCATTCATTCACTAATCAATTTGAAGATTCATTCCAAATTGAAATAATTGTTTTTTGGCACCCTGACAGTGCTAATCAGCTGTTGCATTGCAAATAAGCAAAAATCTGTTGAGGAGGGACTATTTTTGTTCCTGCCTGCACAGCAGAAACTTAGCCAGAATGTGCTGCCGTTTGTACCCAAGGTGACACTGCAGTTTATCCATCATATTGAACATGTTTCCATGCATGTTTAGGAGTATCAAGGTTATGTGTTGCACGTGTAAACATCATATCCTGGTTTTGAGAAACCTGGATATACGTAGCTGATAGCTGGAGTGTTCCAATAGGATACTTTGGCATGTAAACACCTTTACAGGTTCCTGATCATTCTCTGTTGGTACTGAAATGAGATGTTTAGGAATCAAAATATAGATGATCAGAAACCTTGATATTGTTAGGGTCATGTATGCATGAATATGAAGAAGTTTCTCATGTTCTGTGTAAACTAGATAAGACAAAAAAATCAGGATACTAATGTGTGTAAACAACATATTCAATGTGAGGTAGTTTTATTGGTTTGTAATGGAGTAATTGATTATTACCAAACCACAGAGGTATGAAACAAAAGTATAATATATTTAGAAAAGTACAGTTCAGGACCACAAAGGCATGCCTCTCCAGACACATTTACGACCCTCCTCCCTAGTAGACAGTAGCCCAACATATAGTCCAACATCCTTAAGGTTTAATCATATTTTTGTGCAGAGAGGAGAGCGGTGTCTGTCGAAGCTGTGGTAGGAGGTGATACAGTACTTTGGGTTATACTTTGCCTGGAGACAATGATTTCAGTTTGTATTTCTGGGTAACCTGAGGTGAAGAAGTCACACAAGTGCTCCTCGTGCACCCACACTGTGAGCGTGCAGCGTTGCCGTGGTGATGGGCTGCTGCAGGAGAGCCAAGGATGCAACAGTGGCAACCTTAATAAGTAGCCATGTCAGATGGTGATGTACCATTTGGCTATTTTTAATACTAAACCACTCATTGTAGTCACTTTTTGTTTTTAATAGAAAAAATTAAAGTTTCCAAATCTCTTTACAGTATATGTTCTCTAAAGTTTCTTTTATTTTTTTACTTTCCTGAAGCTGCATAAAACGTCAACTTGTCGCGAAACTTGTTACTGTTAATTTTATACTGTTAATTTTTCGTTATGGGTGTCTTTCACACCCTTAATAAGCTGAATTTCACATTGCATCACTTACAGTTTAGATATTATGAAGATACTTTTGTTTTGTGCAATATTTCTGGAACTCAAACTCTTCTTCTGTCTTGTTAGAGATAGCAGCACAAGTTTTATGATAGAAATTTGATCAGAGAATAAAGAAAAACAACATACTTATGTATATAAATTAAATAAATACAATTAAAAAAATAAATTTGACATACTTTTTTGTCAGTCTAGAAAGCATTTAGCACTCATAGGTTCTGTATGATGCAGAATATAGATCACAATCAACAATCATTTTTGAGAATAATAGAAAAATGGCAGCTATATTTAATCAGGCTACTGATTAAAAGAATGCAAACATACAAAAATGCCACTATGGTAATAATGATAACCCTCTACTGTTATTATTTAGTGAGTTTTATAATGCTTAATTGCACTGTGGTATTTTAATTTCATTTTTTTCATCATAATTCTGTTTTTTGAAGGAGGCTGATTAGACATTTTAAATTATAATTTGAAATATTGATAGATAGATAGATAGATGGTAACTTTATTGATCCCGAGAGATATTCAAGTTTCCAGCATCACAGTTCCATAGTGCAAAACATGTTAGTAAAAAGGCAGTAAAAAAGTTAGTAGTGCAAAGTACAAAGTACAAAAAAATATACCAGATATAAAAATAAAAGGAGATGAAGAAAACTGTTAAAACTGAATATAGTGCAGGGTAACAGCTGTGATACAGGACTATTAAAAAGTGAATATAGTGCAGAAGAGACTGTTAAAAATAAATATAGTGTAGGGTAACTCCAGTAGCTTAGTCTATGGTCTATTGGTCATCAGTGTACAAGTGTTATATATTACAAATAATCAGTGGCGGCTGGTGGACATTTTTCTTGGTGGGACTGTGCCACATCCAATCAATTTCAGCAAACATCCCGGTATGATTTAATGCAAAAAAAAGTGAAGGTATCAAAAACACATTACTACTTTGCAGTTAAATAATTAACAATTATTTTATTACAACAGGAAGAGTAAATAATGCTTTGAAAAACACAACAGTATAACATGTACTCAGTGGTGGAATGTAACTAAGTACTTAAATACAATTTTGTGGTACTTCAATTACCAGTATTTCAATTTCAATGTTCTGCTACTTTCTACTTTCTACTCAACTACATCTCAGAGGGAAATATTAGACTTTTTTACTCCACTACATTTATCTGACAACTTTAGTTACTTTACAGATTCAGATTATTAATACAAAATATAATCACACTACAATCAAATTACACAATACAATCAAATAACACATATTACTGGGTGCATTCCATATTTAAAACACAAATATTGACAATTTGTATAATTTTTATTATTATTATTATTATTATTAGTAGTAGTAATGTTTTTTGTGTTTAATATATATTCATAACATAATATAATATTCCCAAAAAATGAACATAATCTTGTTAGTTTTTTTGACTGGAGTCTGTCATCAGTGGTCACAACAGCGCCCCCATGTGTTCAAACAGCAGAATGCACCCAACCTCACCCATAATGCATTGCAAAAACACTGGTCAGTACCATTATTTTACGAGACGGGGGGATCACCGATTGAAACTTTTAAAATAAACTCAAGATCGCCTATGTCTTTATCAATATATCAGTTTGATCTTTAAATAAGTGTAAATAAGTAACGTGTAGGGTATTAATAACGTCTGACGTGGTCTGGACTAACAAAAAAGTGTTCGTGTTCAGAGATGGACTCTCCTCTCATAATGGTAGCTTCCAGTCCGTCTCTCCAAGCCTTCCTTTTCCAACTGAAGTAGCAGCCATGAGGTAGGACCGGTGTCTGCTGGCTCAATAAAAGTCATCATTTAACTGTGAAAACGCACACGTATTAATCCCACATCCCTTCAATAAGACACACGAGTTTCTCCTTTATCGTTACATTAAGTTTAAACCCAATTCAAACACCAGAAACCCCATTTTTTACGTGTCTCTGTGTGACACGATGTAGCAGACTGGAGAAGCCATGTTGTCAACCGGCCAGCTGTGGACCGTTAGCTTTGTAACGGCTGTTTAGTTACCAGCGTTACAGTTATGACACGTGTCCGTAGCAGTAGACGCTAGTAGTTTAATTGTAAGGTGTTTATTTAACCCGGGTTATGTGTGTTTGTGTGTGTCCTGCAGCATGCTCAGGCTCCAGAAGAGGCTGGCCTCCAGCGTCCTGCGCTGTGGCAAGAAGAAGGTCTGGTTGGACCCCAACGAGACCAACGAGATCGCCAACGCCAACTCCCGTAAGTAGAGGCAACAAGTCAATGCTTAGTAGACTGAGATAATGATGTGACAGCTCTGAGTAGTTGTGTTGTTGGTTTGCACAACCACAATCAACTAAATGTACATCAGCCTGTCAAAGTGGTGCAGAGAAACAATTTTAATTGCACATCCAATCAAGCAGTGACAAATGATGAAACCCATTAATGGCTATTGTTTTAAGCTGATTTTTTTTTTTGAATAATTTATTTTTAAAACAATTATTTTAAATGCCGGTTCATTGATATCAATATATTGACAGGTTGGGATAGACATTATAACATTGTAGGAAACAAAACAATAGAAGAAATAATGGGATTGATTAGGATGATAAATGAGCCAAAAGAAATGACACCAACCTCTCCCACAGGATAATTATAAAAGGGCAGAAGGGATTTATAGTATCACAGAAGAAGAAATGAAGGAGGAGGAGCTCTGAACGTCTTCACATATTCTGGAGTTTGGAGGTTCTCCCAGTCTAAATAAACTGTAACCAGATCAATTTTGTGTAATTAAAAAAACCAGAGAACAAGATCTAGAGGTACATAATGACCCCGTTACACTGATATCACAAAGTCTGCCACGATACGATTTTGATTAAATTCATGTTCCTGCGATCGATATGAGGCGATGTCATATGCCTGTTTAACACAATCAGTTACATTTTTATCAACTCACAAAAAGCAACTAAAATATGATTTCTCAATTTTATTACTGTGCTCTTCCAGACATTTCTTTTTTAATTAAAAGAATAGAAATAGATCTCCTGCAGTTCACTATAAAGTGCCACATTTCTCATGTTTAAGCGCCGTTTGAATGTTTAGGAAGGAGGTGCATTTGGACAGGAATGGTGACAGATGTGTCATTGGAATTTCAAAATAAAGGCGGATCTTAAAGCTGACCATATACCGATGTTTTCACTTTGCATCGATGATATTGGATCATTGAATCAATATATCAATCCATATTGATGTATCGTTACACCCCTAGTCTTAACAGCTTTGTTAAATATAAGTTATACACTTCCTGAACTGCTTGTTTGGTAATAATGTCCACATTGCTGATGATAGTTTCTTGCTTGTTTTTGCTGATGAATGAGTGCATCTCTGTAGCTTACTTGTTTCCTTCTGTCTTCAGGTCAGCAGATCCGTAAACTGGTGAAGGATGGTCTTATCATTCGCAAACCTGTTACGGTCCACTCCCGCGCCCGCTGCCGCAAGAACACGCTGGCACGCCGCAAGGGAAGACACATGGGAACCGGTAAGTTTAAACCACCACTTTTGCCTTCTTAGAGGAAAGTGTGTAAAGACAGCGATGTTACGGCGCAGATTATGTTTATGAATGAGTAAACTTCTAAAGTTTTAAATTGATCCTCTACACAAGTGAAATGAAGAAACTGGAGTAACAGTGAAATGTTTTCAAGTATATAATCTTGTGAAATGATTGAATCATACTAGACATCTTACTACCTGGATGATGAAGGTCAATGTGTCCAGTAAAGTTGACACGCTTTATTAATCCCTTTTCCCAGGTAAGAGAAAGGGTACAGCCAACGCCCGTATGCCAGAGAAGTTGTCCTGGATGCGCCGCATGAGGATCCTGCGTCGTCTTCTGCGTCGCTACAGGGAGTCCAAGAAGATCGACAGGCACATGTAGGTTCAGGACATCTTCACTGGTTGTTTCTGCTCATATTGATGTGGCCACTCTCTCTTGGCATTATTTTATCATTATTATTTTCTTAGGGTTTTAGTTGAACATTTCTAGAATTGCTTTTAGACTTAAGCCTATGTTTTTAATAGGGCTGCGCCCTCTCAGTCGATTAGTGGACTAGTCGGTTGTTTTGGTCTCAGTCGACTAAGATTTCTTTGGTCGATTAGTCGTTTTTAATGCTTTTTTCATGCTGAATGACTTATTTCTAAGAAACTTAATGAGCACATCTCTGGTAAACACAAGTTTTAAAGTGGTGCTTTTGTGTGATTCTTTGTGGAGAAACTCAGTTTTACAGATCTGTTGATTAGATCAACTAATCGAGTGTTATTCCAGTAAGAATTTCTTTAGTCAAGGACAGCCGTAGTTTTTAATATAGCTGGTTTTCTGGTGAGAACATTTAGCCACATAAACCTACATTCTGATAGGTATACTGTTTTTAATACTGGTTAATTTGTGGTTGTGACACTGGTCTTAATTTACACTAACCAGACCTCTGAAGGTATTTGCAAATCATTAATTGAGCTCAGTGAAGCTTGTTGACAGAGCTGGTATTACACACTTTAAACATCTGGTGCCTCTAAATTGCAAGCAGTTTGGGCTGGGTGATATGAAGAAAACCACATATCACGATATTTTTGACCGAATACTTGGATCAATATTGCAACGATATTGTAGGGTCGACTACTATTGCTTTCACAAATTATTTCCACAATGAAATTTTGGATAAATGATCACCTGTAATGTGGATATAAGTAAATAATAAAGTGATAGAACAGCTAGAACAGTCTCGTAAATTCAGATTATTACACCACTTTACTGTAATGCAGCCTTTAGAACCAGGTAAAGCTTAAGAAGAAAACACTTATGCCATATTACGATATGCAAAATCTAAGGCGATATCTAGTCACCTCTCACGATGTCAATATAATATCAATATATTGTCCAGCCCTACAAGCGGTTTGTGTTTTCTGATAATAATTCAATGCTTTCCCCCCCTTCTGTCTCTCAGGTACCACAGCCTCTATCTGAGGGCCAAGGGTAATGTGTTCAAGAATAAGCGCATCCTTATGGAACACATTCACAAGCTGAAGGCAGACAAGGCTCGCAAGAAGCTCCTGTCGTAAGTCTCGAACCAAACTTAAGTTCTGTTTTGTTCAGGTTCACTGAGAGGCAGTTTGAGCTGCATTTATCCTGAGAAAGTGTTGGAATTAGATGCCTTCATTTGGGACAATAAGGCCCATAACATGAATGAGCATTTTAGAGGAAGCGGTGTTTATTTGGTCATCACAATACTTGAATATTCATTCGTTTTTGCGTAATGTCTTGGTGAACTGAAATATTTTGGTGATCTTCCGGTCCACTAAAAACAAAACTAATCGAACAATCATAACCTGAAGTACATTTGAAACCAGTTCACATGCATTGGATTTACTTTTAAACATGTTTTAATCGGTTGATGTTTAAGCGTGTATTGATAGTCGAAGAGGATTTTGATTGCACACTATATGAACACCCGTCTGTCTGTTCTACAGCGATCAGGCCGAGGCTCGTCGCTCCAAAACGAGGGAGGCCCGCAAGCGCAGAGAGGAGCGTCTCCAGGCCAAGAAGGAGGAGATCATCAAGTCCTTGTCCAAGGAGGAGGAGACCAAGAAGTAATCTGGTTCTGTCCATCCTGCCTGACACTGCCACCGGTCAAGCTGACAATAAAAGTGTACATAAAAAAGACACTGACATCTCCTGTACTTTCTTTTCCTCATGAAGTAAATACCTGATATTAGCAGGGAATAATTGGTTGGTTGTAAAAAGCTGGAGGGCTAACATCTTTAGTGATTATGAGACAGCTAATAGTCAAATATGAATGCATTTTAGACACATTTCTCCTTCTTAAAGCCTTTGAACACCCTCACAGGTGTTTTCAGTTATTCTGGTTGATTAGACCTCTTCTCAGGTTGAAAGTGGGTCGAAGCTTTGACGGAAATTGATTAGGTCACAAATCTTCATCTACCAATAAGAATGACAAAGGTGCAATTTGTCCCAACGTATCGGGTGCAACAAAGCTAACCGGAGATTCAGGAAGATGTCACTAAATTTATACGCTCACACAGTCCTGAGAAGAGGTCTAATCAGCCAGAATAACTGAAAACACCTGTGTGGTTGTTCAGAGGCTTTAACCTCATGTAAATTTCATTAGTTTGATTCTTCTTGTCTTCAGTGGGGTCAAATTGTCCACAAACTTTTTTTACCTCCCTATTTGTCAAACAAATGCAATGTTTCCTTTTTAGATATATATTATTTAAAATTATTATAATATATTATAAATTATTTACACAGATGATAAAAATCCAATTTTAGAGCAATGAAAAGTCATGTTTTGTCCACCTAGCAAACTTGAGTCACTCTCTTAGCTCTGTCAAACGTCTCCTGAAATATCTGCCACTAGCTGCTAAATGCTCCACTATGTTCACCAGTTAGAAAACAAAAAATGGCATACTTAAAGGCTGAACTCTGTAGCACCACGTTTAAAATAGGGCATTGAGAGGCATATTACTTTGCAATTCCACCATGCAATGTTCAAACTATTTTGGTACAAAGATGATGCTTGAGAAATGTTTTTAAAAAATGTTCAAAACAAATTTAATTTAATGACAGATTTTCGGGTCTTGGTTCTTGAAAGGAGGGTAAACAAAACCTGTGCAAATTGAATTTAGGAAATATTTTCTATCATTTGTAATATTAAATCCAGATTGAATGCGGTCTTTGTATCACAAACCCCCAAGAACTCTGGTAACATGTTTAGTCTTTTTTGGTCACCAAAGAGGTTTTTTATCAAACCGTACAAAAATACCCTCAGACCTCTGATTTCAAGCCAGTTATGAATAATTTAATTTCCTGCTCTCTGAGGAATAAATACACTTCTGTTAACTTCCTGTCCAGTGACTCCAAGCCCACATGTTTTAACTGATTAAACAGATTAAGATTCCCCTGTTTCATAAATTATTTGGAGATATACCAGACACACTGTGTGAATAAAGTTAGTAATTTTAAAGGTTTGTTGCCATCTAGTGGTGGCAGCTGGTATGAGAAAAGCAAATGTCCACAGGTTAAATATCAGCCGAGGATATAATTAGTATTAAAAAAGGTGTGAAGAGAACCTGTGACATTGAAGAGTCAAATATCTGTTAATTCACAGTCTTGAGGTCACTTTGGCACTTTGTATTTCACAGCTATGGTGTCTGGATCTTGTTGGGACCAGACATTTAAGTGATGATCCCATATTAAAAAAAAAAAATCTAAAGGTTTTCTTATTTGGGGTGCAGGGGGTCTTTAGGGGGAGATAGCAGGTCAACAGTAGATGTCACATAGAAGTGGTGTACATCATCTGAAAGCTGAGAACCTGAAGATTCATTTGAGATGCATCTTAGCACTGTGTGTCAAGTTGTTCTAGTTATAAATCAGACATAAAATCATTAATTAATTAAAATAAATTGTAAAAGTGTATAACAGTTTAGAACATTATGATGAAAGTATGAAGTATATGATGGTCATCCCCATGCTCTATTATGTCTCATAAGTTGTTGCAGCAAATTTTTGGGGTTGATACTATTTGTTACACAGATTTGGTGCTAAATTTAACCATTTTTTACCATTCGAGAATTGATAAAAAATGATCAAAAATCCCTTTAAAATACTACATTAAGACACCAAGACCTTGAGGAACACCATAGAAAAAGCCATGCTGTGATTTGGGATCAAAACATTTAGAAATTTCTGCAAGAATTGCATTTTTCGGTGATTGGATGGCGAGCACTTCTGTTCTGGAAACTGCTCAGAAACCCCCTTATTGTCACTCTACCTAGGAAAGCCATCCATCCTCTGAACACTCTAGGTCTGTAGTTTGTGGCTGTAAAGTTTCATGAGGCTGTGATTATCCCAGAGGTCAACACAGGTCATTTTATACAGTGAGGTAAAATTTCAAAAAATTGTCTCACTATAAGAAATGGCTACTATGGGGATTAATATCATCACACATGAATAAAATTAGGCTCATTGGATCCACAAGAGTCTCAGCTTTACACTGATACCCAATTTATGCAATTTCAAGACTGTTTAGGGACCCCAGTATGCAGAAATATTCAAATACATCATTTTAGAATAGGCGAAAATAACACATTTGTGCTGAATGCCAAACAACTGCATGGTTTTGGCCACAAACTGCATGTGATTATCATAAAGTGGGCATGTCTGTCAAGACTCGTGGGTACCCATTGAACCCATTTTCATTCACATATCTTGAGGTCAGAGGTCAAGGTCAAGGGACTCCTTTGAAAATAGCCATGCCAGTTTGTAGCTCGCTACAACCTCTGAAAGACAGAATAGCGGCCATTAAGGGGTCAAAGTCATTGCATTTTTACTGCTGGTTCGTGCAGGTAACTGTTAAGTGTCTGTCTTCTGCGTAACTTCTGCTTTACCTGGTATCACTTTCAACCACAGACTCTTAAGAAATCCCTGAGCCGGAGCGAGGGAAATTACGTCTCACTTCCTTGTAATTAGAAACTTTTCTGAGGTTCCTTGACATGTCGTGATGCAAACAGACACACACAGAAAAAAAAACATAAAAATGTGTTAATTTATATCTTTCTGTACACACAATCAGCAATCCACTCCATTCAGGATACTATAGATTGATTTGTAATGTGTTGAAATGGAGGGCTCTCATGTCCATTACAGCCCTGGCAGGATGTGTAAATTATGCATGTGCCCCTCTGAGTGATTGTTTGTTATACACTCCGATATCTTAGTGTGTCTGTGTGCAGAGTATTTGTTATGTGTTTTGGTTGAGTGAATGATTATGAGACATGCAGGTTGGTAATAGTTCCATCAGGCACGAGGGCACCAGGCCTCAAGCTAAGCAGCCCTGGAATGTGCCTCAACCACATGACCCCATCACTGCCCCCCTCAGGCCCGCCTCTTCATCACACCTCCCCGTGAAGCCGTTCAGTCACAGCCATGGCACTGAGGTGGAAGGTGACACTGTATTTAAAGGCCCAGAGCCGGAGAAAACCTACAAAATTATTCCATCAGGTGGCCCAGAGCTCCTGGAACCAGAAGCTTTTCAGTCAAGCCTCATCAGGTGGGTTGATGAGAGGAAAACACTGTTGAAAATGTACAAAATTGTCACTCAATGTGTAAAGACTTATGGTTAAGCCACATACAGTGGTCATGGGTTGTAATCAGTCTAAAGAACATCAGAAAATAGTAAGAAAAAAAACGCCCAACCGACGCCCAAAGATATTTTATTTCCGATGACGTTAAACAGGGATACACGTCAAATAATCACATGTAAAAAGCTGGAACGAGGAGATACCTTTGGCATCTTTTGTTTACCAAAATAGTTGATCATCCTCCTGACTGGGGTCCCCCGCAGACCACAGAGGTATACTTTTTTGTCATATTTCACAGGTGGTTTATTTTATCATTCCAATTTTTCATGACTTTGTCAATCAATTTATTCCTAATTACTTTACTACAATGTCTTGCAACCCAATTGCACCCTATGCAGTTCAAATAGATAAAATAGAATAGATAGATAACATGTTTGCCGTGGGTCCATGACACACTATCAGGGGGGTCGGGGCGTTCTGTCAGTCATTGTGAAGTGATTGTTGACAGACACAGATTTCCTTGTGCTCTGTCTATTTTCTTTCATAAAATAATATATATATTTTTTCTTCAAATGACATTAATTACATAAGTAATAATTAGGGCTGTCAATTGACTGAAATATTTAATCGCAATTAATCACATGATTGTCCGTAGTTAATCATGATTAATTAAATCAAATTAATCATACATTTATACCTTAAAGGGAGATTTGTCAAGTATTTAATACTCTTATCAACATCAGAGTAGACAAATATTCTTGTTTTAAGCAAATGTATGTATATATTTATGATTGGAAATCAATTAACAACACAAAATAATGACAAATATTGTCCAGAAACCCTCACAGGTACTGCATTTAGCATAGAAAATATGCTCAAATCATAACATGGAAAACTGCAGCCCAACAGGCAACAACAGCTGTCAGTGTGTCAGTGTGCTGACTTGACTTGCTCAAAACTGCATGTGATTATCATAAAATGGGCATGTCTGTAAAGAGGAGACTTGTGGGTACCCATAGAACCCATTTTCATTCACATATCTTGAGGTCAAAGATCAAGGGGCCCCTTTGAATATGACCATGCCACTTTTTCGTCGTCAAAATTTTGTATGAGTTTGGAGCGTTATTTAGCCTCCTTCACTCCAAGCTAGTATGACATGATTGGATTCCTTCGATTTTATGATGCCAGTATCTTCACTCTAGCTTTAAAACTGAGCCCGCTACAACCTTAAAGATCGCAAGTTGCGTTAATGCGTTAAAGAAATTAGTGGCGTTAAAATGAATTTGCATTAACACGTTATTATCTCGTTAATATTGACAGCCCTACTGATAATGTTTTGAGAAGAAATAAGTCAACATTTTGCCATGATGGTTGTTTCTTACAGTAGTACAATAGTCCTTGTATGTTACATAGGTTGGTAGGATGAAGGTTAAACAGATATCGATTAATTGGCTAAACATTTCAGCTCCAGTTTAATGAATCCATATTTCAGGCCTAAAGAGTTGAAGGTCTTTTACAAGAAAAAAAAAAGAAGCAGATTCAGTTATGTTGTGGATATGCAGTCTTATATGCCAACCCATTCTAACTCCCAACTCGTCAAATACTGACGCTTATGGCAGACAAATATGTAGGGCATATATGTTGGTTAATAAGTGAAGAGATGAGATGAATTTACATTGATGCCATTGATTTACATGTGGCTTTTATACCACATGTAGTTCCTCATGGCGCTGCCCTATTGGTTGACCCCTCTTGTTATGGAAAAAAACATGCCACGCTTAAAGTACACAAAGCTGTCACCTTATAATCATCTATTTTCAGACCTTGAGTTATTTTTATTCCACAGCCTCTCGCCAGCTCAAAGACATTATACCCTTTGGTTCCTCTTGCATCATCTGTTTTCACGAGTCGTTCACACACACGGTCACACTCATACTGAGAGAGAGAGAGAGAGAGCAAGTAAATGTTTCCCAATTCAATTTGCCGGCTTTGCTGATTCATTTGTCTGAGTGCAGAGGTTAAAAAGTTCATCTCACTTGAGTTCAGTGGTCTGCCTAAGACAGGTCTCAACACTGCGTGACCTGTTATCAAGTGTTGCTTACAGGCAACAGGTCTGAGTCAGAGCGCATGAGGAAACAAGTGTTTATTCCGCTCTGAGGGCTTTGTTAGAGAAGTAGACAATGACAGGAAGTATCAGTTAACTTTTGTCCTTTGTTATTTGCAGGATAACCTTTTTTTTTTTTTGTCCTTATACATATAAAAAAAGACCCCCGCATGCAACGTCTGACAGGAAGCTCGCTGTGCCTTCAGGGGAACACCCTATCGTCTTGAGTTGTTGAGCAGAGATGGAGGTAAGTCTGATTCACATCCGGTGGTTTGGCTCATTGATGATTCTGCTACCTGTGCAACAGAAGAGGCAGAGCAGCAGCCCCATCGCTGCTAAATGAGGAAGGGTCGTATGTTCGAGGTGGAGGACACATTGATTTATTCAGAACAGAAGTGCTCGCCATCCAATCACCAAAAAATGCAATTCTTGCGGTAATCTCAAAATGTCTAAAGTTTTTGATACCAAATCACGCCATGGCTTTTTTCTATGGTGTTCCTCAAGTTCTTGGTGTCTTAATGTGGTATTTTGGATCGATTATTAATCATTTTATTAATTCTTGAATGGTAAAAAAATTGTTGAATTTCGCACCAAATCTGTGTAACAAATGGTATCAAACCAAAAATTGCTGGGTCTGTTGTGTGTCTCAGAGGGTTAATCACAAAAAGTTAGCTCCTAATTACACAATCATCCATCATTGAGATGATAACTCTGGCATGATTCATCCATGCTGAATAGAAGAGACCGAGGGCTTCCCACAGGCTGAGATATCTCCTGTGTTACAAGATTATGAACGTCAGCTTGAAAAATCACTTCTTTGGCTTTAATGTGGTTAAATAGCGTATGGAGTCTTTGGATGGAAATTGCATTGTCTGTAATAAGCTAATGAGTGGCTGTTGTGCGTGGGATGGCCTGGGATGATGAGGGGAAACCAGATGAGAGGTCTGGATATTTGATTTAACAGACCGCCAGGGAAGCAAGGTTTTTTTTTTGCTGTATACCTCTTCTATGATACGCTACAATTATTCATCATCTACAATTATATTATCATGGACTTTCTATGCTGGAGAAAATCATTTCCCCCCCACATTTCTCTCCACATTCCTGCGAGTGTCTCATGATGCATGAAAGGCCATACATGTGTGTGTTTTCTCCGAGAGGCCTCTCCCTCTCAGGGGCGAGTTTGTTATCTCTTGTCTGATCAGGATACATCCAGGAAATGTTGGTGTGAAAGAGAAGTTTCAAACATTTACAGTCATGGTTGACGTCAGAAAATGATAAAACGAGACGGTACAGTCATTTAGGACATGGCGTGTCAAACATATGACACACGTGAAAATTGCAGCGAAGTAATTAATTCCATTTTTTCAATAAAATGTACTGCTGTTCCTGTTTGCTCGCACTGTCCTAATAAGAGTAGCAGGGCCCGGCTCGGACACACTGTTAGATCCCACGTGCTTACTGTCTGCTTACTTATTGCTGTCAAGCGTCGACTACTGTTAATGTTAGAGCTGCTGGTGCAAAATGTCATCGTCAAAAAAAATGACAAGTCCCAGAGTTTTTGGGTTTTCCAAGAACTATGGCCCAGTTCCTATTTCTTCACAGAGGTAAATGGGAAGCCGGTGTGCTTTGTGTGTTCACAGCATCTTTTGTGCTCAAGGAATATAATATTCGGCGCCACTATCAGAAAAGAACAACAGAAAACGGAGAACATAAATGAATTGTTGGCAGGTTTGAGGAAACAGCAGTCTGTTCTGAGTGGCAGCCTAAGAGATCAGCGAGACATCTCAGGCTGTTCATCATCTGTTACTGTACTTCTTCGCACTAAATGAAAGCAAAACATTTGGTGGTGTTATTTATAGGTTAGGTTATCATGCAATGGTTTTACTGGTCCAGCCAACTTGATATGAAATTGGGCTGCATGTGGAGTTAATGTTAGAGTTTGACACCTCTGATTTAGGACATGAGTTTTTCATAGTGACACCTGTACTACCGCAAACACGTCACACATTCAACATGCTGCTCACTGGAGTCACCAGATCAGTCACCATTACATGAATGTGTGTTTGATGTAAAAAAAAAAGCAGGTTAAAAAGTGTAGCTTTCACTTTCCTTAACAACCCTCAGTCTCTGTTGGTACTAGTATAGCCTGCTTTTATTAGTTGCACAACCGTCTTTATTGATTATTCCGTCCGTCTGCTCACAGCAAAGCAGCTTCATGCAACCCCCAACAAGTTTTCTCCAAACCCTGATGTCTGCCAAAATAAAAAAACTTTCCAAGAGCTCTTTTGTTTTTGGATTTCTGTGTGTTTGTGTGTGTGTTTGTGGGGGGGGGAGGTTGGGGTTGCTGTGGCACAGCCCGGCTTACTCAGCATGTAGTTACTAGGCATTATTGCTTTATTGCAAGGAGCTCAGCGTGGAGTTTTCCACTGGAGAGCTGGGTGTGGTCATCTGTTTGTGGGTGTTTATTGTGGAATGCATCCCATATGCTCCAGATATTTTACCATAATCCTCCTGTATTTTACTCCCTTTTCCGTCGCACAGCCGGCAACGCAGAGCTCCCAAATGAAAGCAGAATGAGTTATAGCTCCACTGGGCATCAGCTCCCCACCTCTTCTGCTTTTTTGTCTCTGACTTTCTGCTTCTCTCACTTCCGCCGGCTGCTACGATAGTTAGTGACCGTGTTGATACAGCCGGCAGTGCTGCCATATTAAAAGTTCCCATCTCAGCTGAGAGGAGACTTCCCTTCCTTGGCCCCCCAAACCTCCAGCTCCCTCCCACCACCTCTCCAACTTTTTTTGTAAGAGGATATGAGTCGATACAGCTGGCAACGTTTGACATTCGAATAAAAGGAAGCTTGTGTGTGTAGGTAAGAGTTTGGAGGTATTAGGAGTCACTCTGATTGGACACGAAGCCTCTGCCCCTTGCCTGCTTTGCCCCTCATTGGTTTTGTTTCCTGACACAAACACACACACAAACACACACACACACACACACACACACACTAGTCAAGAGGCAAACTGTGGGCTAATTCAGTACTGGGCACTCGTGTTACTGCCTCCTTTTCGTGCAGAGGGGAGAGGGGCTTAAGGGGTGTGGGCGGAGGATGGCTGGGCGAGGGAGGGGTAAGCAGAGAGGGAAGGCTGGGGCTCTGGGTTTGGGGGCGGAGAACAGAAGGAGCTTTGGTACAATGGTGGAAAGTAGGATTGTGAGTTTTTCTGGGTGAACACATGAGGAAAAAGAGGAAAGAAGATGGGTGGATCAAAGAGGCATGACAAGGATTGAAGTAGGATGTGGTGGAGCAACAGAAGATCGGATTTGTCTCAGCTGTTGTGGACGCAAACAGGAAGAGAGGAAAGTAGAGGTGCACAGAAGACTTGCCTGAACAAGAGGCAGAAAAAGAAAAACTACTAACTGAGGAGACGTGAGAGAAACACTGAGTCAAACCAGACAGACAGACAGACAGGAAGAGCTAGAGGAGGAGGAGGAGGAGGGGGAGTGAGGTAAAAGGAAACACACGAAAGCAGAGAGGCAAAAGATTAACACTCTTGAGAGAGAGTGTGTGAGATTGAGCCGAGGAGGGGGGAGGAAATCTGAAAACAGAGGGAGGGTGACAGAGAGCAGAGAGTGTTGAGCAAGGTGAAGTCAGACAGCAGAGAGACAGAAGGTGAGGGGGCTAGCGCATGAAGTTAGCAGGAGGGGAGAGGTATGAGGGGACAGCTCTTGAAGTCACTCTTCTCTGTGGTGATCACTCTCTTCTTTGTGGGGAGCCTGCTGACCACTCTCGTCTGGTACATGGTCGACAACAAGTAAGTGTGTAACTACCTTCCCAACCACCTATCAGACCACACACACACACAACAATCCAGTTAGCCGGGTTTCTGTATTTTGGGTCCTGGAGGCATGTTACTAGGTGTCAAGAGGCATGCTTTGACAAGACTACAAGACAAGAGTGGAGCAGTTGATGATCACAGGGCAGAAATTGAAGAATTTTTTAGTTTTTGGTTTTCACTTTTTTTCAGCACACTTTGGCAGTTTTTCCCACTCATGTCATCCTCTCTGCCAAAAGACACAAAGCCATGGAAGGTGTAGTTAGTGTGAAATGACTGGTGTTGTTTTACCTAGGTATGTGTGAATTAGGGCTGTCAATCGATTCAAATATTTAATCACGATTAATCGCGAATTAATCGCACATCTGTTCAAAATGTACCTTAAAGGGAGATTTGTCAAGTATATAATACTCTTATCAACATGGGAGTGGTCAAATATGCTGCTTTATGCAAATGTATGTATATATTCATGATTGGAAATCAATTAACAACACAAAACAATGACAAATAGTGTCCAGAAACCCTCACAGGTACTGCATTTAGCATAAAAACACGCTCAGATCATAACATGGCAAACTCAAGCCCAACAGGCAACAACAGCTGTCAGTGTGTCAGTGTGCTGACTTGACTATGACTTGCCTCAAACTGCATGTGATTATCATAAAGTGGGCATGTCTGTAAAGGGGAGACTCGTGGGTAACCCATTTTCATTCACATATCTTGAGGTCAGAGGTGAAGCGACCCCTTTGGAAATGGCCATGCCAGTTTTTCCTCACCAAAAGTTAGCGCAAGTTTGGAGCGTTATTTAGCCTCCTTCACGAGAAGCTAGTATGACACCGTTGGTACCAAAGGATTCCTCAGGATTTCTAGTTTCATATGATGCCAGTGTCTTCTCTAGCTTTGAAAACTGAGGCCGCTACAACCTAAAAATCGCAAGTTGCATTAATGCTTTAAGGAAATTAGTGGGGTTAAAACAAATTTGCGTTAACGCGTTATTATCGCGTTAACTCTGACAGCCCTAGTCTGAATACGTCTCATAAGGCGCCATGTGTATCTGTTCTTCAATATCATGATTCATCTCACAATACTAAGCAATCTAAGAGTGAAGATAGTAGTAGAGAAATCACCTCTTCAAATAAGCAACAGGTTAACGTGTTTCTCAATAGTGTCAACATGTTATTGCCATTATAAAGTTTTTTATGTGAGGAAAATGAAAAGCAGCAGAATGATTTTCGTAAACACAAATGACAGAAACCCTCACACTTAAACCTAAAGAGTCATTGAAAGTGACACATGAGAGGCAACCTCACCACATGAAATGAAACTGGATTCTATGAGAGATTTTATTTCTTCATCTTTTCAGAAACTTAATAACAGGAAGAGAACAGGATACATAACAAGCAACACATACTGCAGAACACAGACGTTACAACACACAGTCACGAAGAGGCACATGTCTCCTGCTGAAATGTAGCTACGTAGGAAAGGTTTCGTGAGTTTGTATACTGGTTGTTCATTTATGGCAAATGAAGCTGACAGATTTACCAATGCTCTGCCACATAATGGGAAATCTCTGAATGTAGAACTTGGTGTCTATACTCTATCTGCTTTAGTGTTTATTGAAGTTAGAAATTCATACAGAACTTCATGTTGAACCACATGAGCATTCACTGGTTAGATCCCCTTATTAGTTAGAACAGGATTTTCTGTTTTATCTCTTATTTAATCAACATTTTACTCACCTGTCCTGTCTCTCTTGTTCGCTCCGCAGTAATGTTGAACCTCAGAGGCCGCCTCCTCAAAAGAAAAGTGCCCCTCAGCCCTCTGACCCTTGTAATGGCTGCAGGTGAGAGACGTCACTGACCTTTTTGTGTATGCCTTCATCATATCAAGACATGTCAGCACTACAGGGATTACACACTTGACTGTGTCTGTGTGTGTGTGTGTGTGTGTGTGTGTGTGTGTGTGTCACAGGGAGGTCATCGACAAAGTATTAGAGCGTTACTCTAAAACCTGGAAGAAGCAGGAGGACAATTACCAAAAATTCAGGTAAAAAAGGATGACATCCTCTCACACACTTTTGACAACACTTCATTTTTCAGGTCCTCAAACTTCATGGTAATTAGGTGATAATTAGCAAGTAACCTATTTGAAATTTCTTTGGAATTACTGTCAAATTACCCCAATATTTACCTCAAAATGTATTGAAAATTACTTTATTCTAAACATTATTTAATAATTATATGCTAAAATAGCATACAATGGTTAAAATAGGGCCCTTAGGCTTGATAAGCGGCTGTGCGCTGCTCTCCATCGGAGGTGGAAAACCAAAACTAATAGAAGACACTTCTGATCAGGCACAAATCTCACCATTGTGTGACTTAATGTCTACACAGATGTAACCTGGTAGCTAATGTAATGATTCAGGGAGTGTTTTAAAGAAATTTCAATTAAGTTATTTGCTAATTATAATCTATTTATCAGCAGAAATAAAGCATATCAATTAACTATGTATTATTTTCTTGGAAATGTATTAAATAAATTACCAGCTATTGGGAAATTGCGGAATATAATTTTGAAATAATGTTTATAATAAAGTAATTTTTGATAAATTTTGAGGTAAATATTGGGGTAATTTGGCAGTAATTCCAAAGAAATTTCAAATAGGTTACTTGCTAATTATCACCTAATTACCATGAAATTTGCAGACCTGTAAAATGAAGTGTTACCCAATATTTGTATGTTATTTTATGCTGAATTTTTAGAACAAACAAAAAAAAAGTAACCAGAATTGCAAATAATTGTCCATGCATGCTGTATCTCCAGTGTTCATAGGAACAGGAATTGTCTTGTCATGGTATGGGGGATGTATAATTTAAAAGGTAGTTCAAATAAAGTGTACATTAAGCGGCGCTCGAGAGGGGCACATAAATCAACAAACACTATTTAGCTGCAGCCGAGTCCATTTGCTTTCTGATAGAATCAAAAAAGAAATCCTCCAAATAAAGACAGGACACCATATCGTTGCACCACTTCTTAAAAGAAGGAGATTCATTCTCTCAAAATAACCCTTTTAGCTATAACCATAGAATAGCAACCCAAAACAGCAAGTACACAGTCTGGGTTGATTTGTTTACCAATAATTACACTTAGTGAATGAAATATTTCCTCACAACATGGGAGAGCCACCCATTTACAAATCTATGTAGGATGCTTTTTATATAATTAGAAAGAAGAACAACTAGAGACATGGAAGGAGAAGTGGAAATAAAAATGTGGATTAAAGCAGAAGAACTGGCCAATGTTAAACACACGGTCTAAATATAACACACGTCTTAAGGTCATGTGAGTTATGTTAAAACAGAGAGACTTCACTTGAGGCAGCTTTCACTCGCCTGGGTATTTTTATGGAAATAAAATCCTTATATCTATCCATCCATTATTTGTAATCGCTTATCCTGTTCAGGGTCGCGGGGGGAGCCGATCCCAGCTGACATTGGGCCAGACTATCACAGGGCTGACGCATAGAGACAGACAACCATTCACACTCACATTCACACCTACGGGCAATTTAGAGTCAACAATTAACTTGCATGTCTTTGTACTGTGGGAGGAAACCAGAGAACCCAGAGAAAACCTAGAATCCTAATATGAAAGAAAAACCTTTTTATTTATAACGTGAACAAACTGCCAAACTCTTACTGAATTTTGCAATTTTGCTTTCTGTTCAACACTCCTGACTGTCTTGTATGTGATTTACCAAAATCCTTCCCCAGATCTCAGCTGAACAGCAAGTGCCATGGTTCTGCCAAGGGCATCATAACCCAGACCAACACTCCAGTGGGATCCAAGCTCGTGTACGATGGAGAAAAGAAGAGGATCCTCCAGGTGACCCCGGAGATTTTCAGCACCTTTGCAAAGGTAGGTTGTTTCTCATTCATGAATATTACGTCTGATGGTTTTTTGGCTGTCTCGATTGTTCCTAAAAATGATTAACCGCAGAGTTTATTTCACTGCTTTGCTCTTGCTAGTTCTGCCAAAGGTCATGCGTCTACTCGCATGTTGATTCTTGGCCACACACGACTACACAGCAGGGTTTTATTTTTGGTAAGGGGCTCACAGACTCAGACCAGAGACTTTCCTGAGCTGGAGTTAGCCTGTACTGCTGGGCTTTTTTTTTATTAGCCCCGACCAGTAAACACATTTTGATTTAACAATACAACACACTGTAAGTAAAGGCAGTGTGAATGGGCAGTTTATAAGTTTACAAATATATGTTATTTCATCGTCGTCTCATGTGGAACTGGCTTCACTCCAGAAAAGACTTCCTATCTTGACTTTGACCTCAGCAATTGAAGCAAAGCGCATAAAAATTAATAGAACAACAAATCATACACACAACACAAAGTACAACAAAGCAGCCATGTGTCCATTCTGGGCTACTGTAGAAACATGGTGGCCGGCTCCATGAAGAGGACCCGCTCCCTGTAGATTGTCTGGGACCATGAAGGTCACAGCAATCCATCCACTTAATTTCTTGTCAATATACTGCACAGCTATGCGGTACTTATAACCAGGGAATGAAATAAGCATCTGCCACCTGCCAAATACAGGATAAATGTTGGCTGTGGCAGGTAGAAATTTCAGGTCACCTGCCACTATGGCAGATGAGTATTCCTTATATTAAGAAATGTTATTTTAAAAAAAGTAATTCATAAGTTAAAGGTGCTAAATGTGAAATTGAGAGCAAATCTATTGCCTCTCAGGCAGTGCACTGTGAGCTAGCCATGGGGCATGCAATGCGCCGGCTATGTCAACAAAGCATGGAGAAGCTCCGATTACAACACACACAGAGGGAGAGTGACTTCATTCTCTGTTCAGGTAGAAATTACTTCTCTATATCTTTACATAGACAATAGTTGTTTGCTGCTATATTAATGCTCTGAATGTCGAATAGAGAACAGGGATTAAGGTTGCATGATATATTCCATATTTCTACTGTCTGGTACCACTCACTCAGTGTTTACAATTCTCAAGCGTTACATACATAGATTTCAGAAGTGGCAGACAACAAATTGAGTGGCTGGTAGAAATGCTAGTGGCCTGCCACAGTGGCAGGTGAGGAAAAAACTTAATTTCAGACCCTGCTTATAACTCTCAGTGGGTGAGGACGAGGCAGCAAGGAATAGGAACTAAATGCAGACAATCTGGTAGACTGGAACAGTTGAGGGATTTATTGATAAAATGAAGGCTCACTGGCATGGGTAGGAAGTCCGAACAAAAGTCCAGGACTAACAGGAATGGATCCCAGGGTGCAGGCAGGTACAGATTCAGAGTCAGGCAATAGCACGCAGCAACATTGAGAATCTGGCAGGGAACTGGAAGTGGAAAGTGGCAGGTGAATGAGAGAGTCGTCCATCTGGTGGACAGTTGGAGAATGGCAATGGAGAAGTGCGAATGTGGCTGAAGGGAGGCAGACTTTGTGACGCTCTCAACTCTTTTCACAATGATCTGGTAAAGTGAAAGTGAGGTGTGTTTTTAAATCTCTGTTCATTGACACACTGACCACAGGCTTAGAGTATGACTCATTTTCATGAATCAGAATGACAACAACACTCAGCCTTCGAGTGTGGCCGTTCAGAACGACTAATGAGAGAAGGTCAATGCACAGCTGGCGCAATCACGGCGTGACGTGGGTGTGAATGTCGAATTGTCAGTTTTGTAAAGGTAGAAAAGTTAGTTGACACAGGCCCTGTATTCTGATGCCGCGAAGGCGTGGGGGAAGTTTTTTTTTTCAGAGATTCTTGACCATCAAACAGGGAGTTTTGATGAAAGTCAGTCTGAGAGAATTTGTGCATTGTCATGTACTGTTAGCTGTTGTAATCTAACACTGCAAACACCTAAAGTTTTCCAGGGGGCACCCAGATTTGAACTGGGGACCTCTTGATCTGCAGTCAAATGCTCTACCACTGAGCTATACCCCCTCTTTGAGAACACATGGCAACTAAGCCACCAACGGTGTGAGCTACATCCCTTTTAGTGTATTGAGAGAGATTATCTGTAGTTCACTTGTGTCTTGAATGGCTGCCATAAACAGCTGAGATAAATATCAGGCCATATCAGATAATATTCAGGCCACAATAAAATGTTGCTAAAACCTCAGTTCCCAGACACTGTGCAAACCATGATAGAATGACACATCTTTTTCCAGGAACAAACGCTCTATCCCAATTCCCAGGCTCTGAAGTTTGCATTTCTGTCTGCAATATAATTTTCCACTTGTGCAATTTTGTTAATAGTCTGTTTATTGTCAATATTGTATATACTGCTCCTTTTTTTATACTTCCTTCTATTTAAATGGTTCATATTTTGTTACACTTTGTTTAGCTCTTTTTTTACTGTGTTAGCTGATGCATCTTGTTTTTTGCACTATTCCCTTTGCTGCTGTTCACTGCAAATTTCCCCACTGCGGGACTAATAAAGGAATATCTTATCTTATCTTATCTTATCTTATCGTATTTCTAAACCAGATATGTCAGGCATGAATAGCATCTCTGGATACCACCCAACAAGTTTCACTGATATGCAAAGTGCAGGATGCAATCTGGAAAAAGATTAATAGTATTAATTGTTAGGCTACCTACATATTTGCCAACAGTCGAAAAATGATTTAGAATTTTAGGGTGTTTTTATACCTTTTTAAATTGTAAACGAGTATAGAAAATCAAGACTCTGAGGCAAAGTCAACCAGAGAAGGAAGGAACCTTAATCTTGTACATTAGCAAATTAAACTAGAGATAGAGAATGCAATTTCTGACGAAATTGCAGGTGCAAATGCTGGATGTTGAAAAGCTGACGCTACACTGCATTGCTGGCTTTTTTCTATGTTGAAAAATGTGGAGGAGTTGAGTGACAAAAATTTTAGCAGAATATTATTAAAGTTTTTTTGCAGCAGTAGAACATATTTGCATTCACACCCAATGAATAAACACACACATGTTAACAATGTGGGTACTGCAGGGGATTTACAAACAAGATCCGGTCATAGATCACCCTCCCTTAACATCGCTCTTTGTCTTATATAAATGTTGTTTTGTAATACATTTTCCTCTGGTGGTGATTCCAGGAGCATCCGTTCCCAAATAAAACATGGGACACGTGTGCTGTTGTTGGGAACGGAGGGATCCTGACCAACAGCAGCTGTGGAAAGATGATCGATTCAGCTCAGTTTGTTATCAGGTGAGAAAGGTGTCCAGTGTAGTGGACTGATGACAACCTTAATCAACATTAAGCTAATTTCTTTTGCAATTCTTTATAACAATCTCTACATCATCTTGTTCAGGTGCAACCTACCTCCTTTGGGAAACGGCTACGAGAAACACGTGGGCATCAAGACTGACCTTGTGACAGCAAACCCAAGTATCTTCGTAGAGAAGTGAGCCAGACGATGAACCTCACTGCACTTTAAAATGTTCCTTTTGTCTTGTTGCTTCACATCTGCTGTTTATTTTCAGGTTTGGGGCTCTGATGGGGCGTCGCCGTCCCTTTGTGGAGAGTCTGCGCAGATACGGCAACTCCCTGCTGCTCCTTCCCGCCTTCTCCTACGGCCACAACACTCCTGTGTGCATGCGGGCCGTCTACAGCATTGAGGACTTTGAAAGCCCCACCCGGCCCATCTTCTTCAACCCTGAATACCTCCAGAATCTGGCGCTCTTCTGGCGTTCCCAAGGCCTACGAGCAGTGCGGCTCAGCACCGGCATAATCATGGCTAGCCTGGCGCTGGAACACTGTGCCAATGTGCATCTGTATGGGTTCTGGCCCTTCAGTAATCACCCACAAGGACTCCATGCTCTGACTAACCACTACTACGATAACAGACAAACTAAAACGAAATTCCACGCCATGCCGGCTGAGTTTGACCTCTTGTTGCGACTGCACAGTCAGGGGGCGCTCAGGCTTCACCTGGGAGATTGTCAAGCTGGTGAAAAGTAGCTCTCAGACCCAGGGACAGCTGACAGGACAGGAGCAAAGTGCCTTGTTTGTAGCCCAGTCTTTCATATACTTTTGAATGAATTGACAGATCTATTTTGGCTGATGACACGGATTAAGTGTGTCCGAGCAGAATGGATTTACAGTAAATGCTGAGTTGGCTCATCAGCAGCCAAGACATTTGCACTGAAATGAAGATGCAACAATCACAAGGCTGTAAACATTATAGTCTTGTAGTGTATCTAAAACTGCATTTATTTCCACAAATGTTCCAGCTGGAGTCTGGAGGGAGTTATTTTGATTTAAATGGGAATCCTTTGTGAGGCCTTTGTGGGGGTCGACACTGTAGTGCCTTATGTCAGATCAAACTGAATGTATTTTGAAGAAAATCAAATACCTCCTTTACATGAAGATTGCCTGGCTATTAATATTTAATGAAAACAGACAGACACTTAATGTAAAGAATCTTTTGACATTTAACCACTTTTAAAAAATATTCTGGGAACTCTCGAGGGGAAATGTACGGTACTCACACACTTAAATCACACAAAGGCTGGTGCTGGTTGTGGAAGATGATTTCTGCACTCTTGTTCTCACTCACTGACACTGCTGGATGTGATACAGACATGAGGTAAACCTCAGATATCAGAGGGCCAACTACAAACCATCATGGCTGCCCTCTGTGGTCATCAGAGGACCCTATTAAGTGAGGCTCGGAGCCAAGGATTACATCACAGACACCACAGACAGAAACACTACTAAACATGGGAGGTCCCTGCTCACAAAGGTTGCTATGGTGATCCTGTGCTACAATGTGCTAACCCTCGGCACCACAGTGACCAGACGTGGACATATACTGTCACAACATTCACATATTGGTACAATATTAGGGTGGAAACGAGTACTTTTTAAGTTGATGTAAATACTAAATCAATAACTGACTCCATTGTACGGTGATATAATGATGCACTTTGGGTGATAACCTTCGGGTAAGAACATTTGCATCAAGACTTGGGTGGCTCTTGTGTAACTGGGAGTATCGCCTTTCATGCTGATACTTATAGTCTTAACAGTGATTTTTGTCAACCAGAACAATAACGTACATGCTGTAAATGACCAAACTTGAAAAACTCTTGGCGAGCCAGTTTTTAGAATCATGTGATTTTGTTTTTTTTCGTGAACAGCACAAGGTGCGAGGGAAAATGAACTTAAAGAGAATCAGTGAATTAATATTTATCACAAAAAAATGTTGTATATAATAAGTGGCTGGAGTGGAATTCACTTGTCTAACCAGGCAACAAAAGTTTTTTTTCTCAGACATCTACATGATTTAGTGTCTTTGAGCCACTAAGTGCTCAAAACCTGCCAAGATTTGTAGTTAGAATGCAGTATTTCTACTTAAAAACCACACACCATATGATCCACTGATTTATAGTTTTGCACAGTTATATGCATTCCTCCTTTAATTCTCTTCTTTTTTTTTTACACCACATATAGCATTTTTTGGACCTCGTGTAAGCCCTATGGCAGTGTCGTGTATTTGCAAATATATGAATCCATACTAATATTTAATTTCATTATTTGGCCTCAGATTTTTCCATATTCAATGCAGCTGTGACATCAGTGGCCTATAGCTACATTACTGCACTTCACTAAGTTTCTCCTGCGTGTCCTGCTGAGCATCCCACAGTTACAGAGTGGACCAAACATGCAAACATCTTCTTGATGCTTTCACAGAGACAAAAGAAAACACAAAAA
This sequence comes from Adelosebastes latens, assembly GCA_916700685.1. Lineage (NCBI taxonomy): Eukaryota > Metazoa > Chordata > Actinopteri > Perciformes > Sebastidae > Adelosebastes > Adelosebastes latens. The sequence continues at coordinate 67,461 of CAKAKR010064491.1, read as the reverse complement.
CATAACTTCCTCACTTTCTGAAGTGCTCCCTCCTTTGGCAAGAAGTCGCCCTCTAGTGGCTCCAGCTGGCTCCAGCTGCAAACCATCACCAGCTGCCTGTTATCCATTTACGCTTCAGTTTGTTTCCTTCTCTTCAACAAAACGCAGTAAATGCTTTAGTTGAAAAACTTTGTTCACTGGGGAAGAATTTAATGAGGGCTGACACTGACTGGGAAACTCTCAGTAAATCACCTGTGGCTTATTGGGATGGAGCGGCGTCTCAATGCTCTGGGGAGCAGCTGACTGAAGTGCTTCTGGTGATTTATGACAGTCTGCTGCTGGCCGGCTTATAGAACAGACTTGAGGAGCCAAGTGGTGAACAAACAAACATAATCAGAAAGCCTCTTTCTACTACTGTACTGTGTTTGTGTGAAGGAAGCCACGTCACAATGTCCAGCCTCACAACTTCACATGAGTATACACATCACTATTTGCTGGGAAAGACTCAGATCGTGATTCATAAATCAAGAACATAATGTGCTGGCTTTTAGGATTTATTGCCCCTCCCATTTTTGTCATAAAATGAACTGGTGCTTCTTTGGAAAGCCACTGTGGGTAAAGCTTGGAATGGTTTGAGTAATTTGGCTTGTCATGTTCTTCCCCGAACTGATTCATAAGCCAGTTTGTCTCCACACGCAGCTGTTCAGCAGAACAGTGTTGGAAAAGGAGTAACACTGTTTATTAAAACACAGCCCAGAGGGTTGCTACACAAGATAAGACAAGACAAATAAAATTGGAAGATAGACACAATGCCAAAATTCAAAATGTTCAATGATTATGTCCATGATGTTGCACATAATATCCCATTAGCCTGTTGCACATTATGTCCCGTAAATCAGAAAGTTGTAATGATGTCATCCACGGAGAGACAGTAATCCAGAGCTGAAATGGAGTCTGGAGCCACCTCAGCACCTAATGCCTCTGCAGTCCGTCTCTCTACATGATGTAGATGAGTTGTAAAGTCTGATTTCCACAGGAAGAAAGGATTTCCTGTGTTGCATCGTGGTGGTAACAGTCTGCTGCTGAAGGTGCTCCCGCACATTATGGAGAGGGTGAGAGTCAAATGTGCATGATGCTCTACAGTTTGTGCAGCATCCTTCTCTCTGACACCAACACCAGAGAGTCAAGCTCCACCCCCGGGACAGAGCCAGCCTTCCTCATGAGCTTCTGTTGACTCTGTTGGTGGCGACTGCCTATCGAAATAATACTGTAACAAACAGAGAAAAGTCTGCCATATTTTTTCTTTGCATCATTAAGTCACATTAGTTCAAAATGTACCTTAAAGGGAGATTTGTCAAGTATCTAATACTCTTATTAACATGGGATTGGACACATATGCTGCTTTATGCAAATGTATGTATATATTTGTTATTGGAAATCAATCAAACAACACAAAAAAATTACAAATATTGTCCAGAAACACTCACAGGTACTGCATGTAGCATAAAAAATATGCTCAAATCATAACATGGTGAACTCAAGCCCAACAGGCAACAACAGCTGTCAGTGTGTCAGTGTGCTGACTTGACTATGACTTGCCCCAAACTGCAGGTGATTATCGTAAAGTGGGCATGTCTGTAAAGGGGAGACTCGTGGGTACCCATAGAACCCATTTTCATTCACATATCTTGAGGTCAGAGGTCAAAACAAGTGACTTTTACAAAAGGGTTTGTCTCTCGTAGGCATTATTCGACAATTGGTGCTGCAAGATACCACCAGGGGGCAGTCAACTACAAGGCAGATGAGACAGATGTGGAGTGCTGAGCACCCTTCAAGAGCCAGAGAGAGAGCTGCAGTAAACTCACTACCTGTGTTTCCATGTCTTCCATCACACCTCCCTGTGAAGCCATTCACCAGTCACAGCCATCACAAGTGAGGAAGAAGGTGATGACGATTTAAGGGCCCACAAAAGCTCCTGGAACAAGATGCATTTCATCAGATGGACAGATGAGAAGAAAACGCTGTTGAAAATGCACAGAACTCTCACATATAATGTCCAAAGATTTAAGCTTAAGCCACAGGACTAACAATTATTTTCATCTATTAATTGCATCATCCAGGAGTGATTCGTGTTTTGTTTCCACTCCAGGAAGAGATTCTTTCAGATCTAGAAAATGTGTGCACAGACTGAAATATTGATTTTGACATCAAACATTTACAATCATGCATGCATAGATGACAGGAAATATGCAAAACCCAGATGGTGCTGTCATGTAGAACTCAAGTTTAGCATATGAAAGTTGACACTATTGCCAATATGTCACACATTCAACAAGGCCGGTAGCTGCTCACTGGAACTGCTCATCAGTCAATGAACCATTACATGAATGTGTGTATAGCTTCAGCTTTCCTTAACAACCCTCTGACTTTATAAGCCTGATTTTATGAGTTGCACAATCTTAGGAGTCACTCTGATTGGGTGGAGCTCTATAGCTTCGGGGCTGTGTTAGAAAGTGGGATTATGAGTTTGTTTGTGTAAACACATGAGAAAAAGAGGGAGAGGCAGAGGGGAGAAGATGGGTGGACCAAAAGAGACATGACAAGGATTAAAGTAGGATGTGGTGGAGCAACAAAAGATGATCAGTTTCATCTGGCCTGGACACAAACAGGAAGAGAGGAGAGAGAAAGTGCAGAGAAGACAAATGACTTGCCTAAACAAGAGGCAGACGACTAACTGAGGAGGAAGCAGAGAGGCCAAAGATTAACACTGTGAGAGGGGGCTAGCGGGAGAAGTTAGCAGGAGGGGAGAGGTATGAGGGGACAGCTCTTGAAGAAGAAGTCACTCTTCTCTTTGGTGATCACTTTCTGCTCTGTGGGGAGTCTGCTGACCACTCTCATCATGTTCAACGACAAGTAAGTGTGTCCCAACTTCCTATAGAATAACACTATCTTCAATCCAATCACAATGTTTTTTTGTATTTTGGGTGCTGGAGGTGTGTTGGTGGGGGCAAACGATAAAGAGGCATGCTGGGTGACCACAAGACAAGAGTGGAGCAGTTGATAATATAGGGCAGAAATTGAACTATTTTGTTTTTCCGCTGATGTCATCCTCTTTGTCAAAAGACACAAAGCTGTGAAAGGTGCAGTTAGTGTGAAATGACTTTGGTGTTTTTCTGCCCCCGAGTGAATACATTTCAACATCATGAACTAAGCAATCTAAGAGGGAAGTTACTGGCAGAGACATTTAGAAAATGAATTGGAAAAATGGCACGTCTTCAATACAAAATAACTAACAGGTTAACTTGTTTTTCAGTGGTCATGTCGTGTTATTACCATTGTAAGTTTCTGTATGAGGAAAATCAAAAGCAGCAGTTTTTTTTTTTCAAACAGAAATCGCAGAAACCCTCACACAGTCATTGAAAGTGACTCATGAGAGGTTGTTTCAGCCTAGCATGAGCCACTCCACCCCTACCATGTAAATAAATGAAATGAAAGGATATTAAGCTGGACATTTAGGGCGGCTGTAGCTCAGTGAGTAAAAAGATCGTCCTTTAACCAAGGTTGTCGGTTCGATTCCGGGCTCGAAGTGTCCATGAGCGAGAGACCCTGAACCCCAAGTTGCTCCCCGGGTGCTTCACAGCAGCCCACTGCTCCTAAATGCTAAAGATTGGGAGGGTTAATTTTCGATGAGGTGGCTGAAGCTCAGTGGGTTGAGCGGGTTGATGTTTAACCACAAGGCCACAGTTGCAAAGTCCGTTTATAATAAGTGACTTTGGGCTTGTTTTCCTGAAAAGTCGCTTACAAATATGGGTAGTTGCGGGGTGCGTTTTTTTGGGCTTGTTTCTAAAGTGTAGTTGCTTATTTGGGCTTCCGTTTCTCTCCTGATGCCTCCACACCCCTCATACAGTCCTACAGGTGCACACATCGTAAGAGTGAAGGCTGGGAATCAGGCAGGATCGCACATTACAAGACTCCAACAAAGAATCAAAAAACACAGGACGTAGTGTTAAAATCAGTCCCTTGTGCCAATTGGTGGTTAGCACTTCCACGAAATTCACCTTGTTGTTTAGAGTGGTTGACAATTGACAGGTGGGGGTTCTCAGAGTTTGTGGGAGGGTTGCCTGGGTTGTGACTTTTCAGGACAATTGGGCACAGGACGCATCATCAGTAGTGTACCCTTGTATCATCAGATGTTTCGGCCTTTTAACACTATACACCCTCCACAAAGGTGGCGAGCTGCAGGGTGATCAATCCTCAGCTTGTGTACTGTGCCCAAGTGTCCCGAAATTCCCCTTACTGCTGGGAATGGCAGACAGCTGAAAGGCTGACAGGTGGGGGGTTCTCCAGTGGGTTATGTGGATGTATTTGGAGCCCTGCCCGGATCATTCCGCTTGAGCCAAATCCACTGGCTGCTTCTTTCAGCCGCTTCTGAGATTGCTCTGATGGTCTGCCGCAGAGCCTGACCGTGGCATCCCAGCTCTTTCAGCAATCTAATGGTAGAAGAAGCCACGAATCCTCTGCATCCTACCTCCACTGGATGGACTTTGGTGTTCCAGCCTCGCTGCTTTGCTTCTGCTGCTAGCTCTGCGTAGCGCAGCTTCTTACGTTCGTAGGCCTCTTCAATCAAGTTTTCCCATGGAACTGTGAGCTCTACTATGTAGGCAGCATTCACTGGTTAGATTGCTTTTTGTAATGACAACGTGCATGGAAACAAACAATACAGCACATTTAGATATAGATATATACAGTATATAAACTGAATATATATTCAGTATACACATAATTGGCCAATAAAGCTAATTCTCATTCTGATATGAAGCAAAGACAAATGGGGCTCAGAGCCTCTTATAGTATCTGTTTTATCTCTGACATCAACATGTTACTCACCTGTCCTGTTTCTCTTGTGTTCGCTCCACAGTAATGTGGAACCTCACAGACCGCCTCCTCACAAGAAAAGCCCCCCCTGGCCCGCTGACCTCTGTAAAGGCTGCAAGTGAGAACAAACGTCGTCACTTTGCTTCTTCTCCTTAAGGCACCTTTTTTGTTTATGCCTTTAACAGATCAAGTCATGTCAGTGCTACAGGGATTACACACCTGACTGTGTATTTGGATGTGTGTGTGTGTGTGTGTCACAGGGAGGTCATCAAAAAAGTAAAAGAGCGTTACTCTAAGACCTGGAAGAAGCAGGAGGACAATTACCAAAAATACAGGTAATTTATTTTGAATTTATTTCATTTTGTATTCTGCAAACAAAAAAAACAACAAAAAAAGGTTACCAGAATTGCAAATAATTGTCTATGCATGCACAGATATGCCGTATCTCCAGTGTCCATAGTACAGGCCGTACATTGTTGATCCGGGGATGTACAGTATGTATGATTTAAGAGGTAGTTTAAATAAACTATACATGGAGTACTGCTGTCATACGAGGAGTACCTAATCCCCTTCAAATAATGACAGTCTATTTTATATCTTTTCATTCGCCTGATTTACATTGTCACAAATGGCGGAAATCGATGGGCAGATCCTATTAAGTATGATCTCATGCATGACGTTGAACTGTACTAGCTTCAAACAAAAAAACTAAATCTATGTATGATGCTTTTTATATGGTTAGAAAGAAGAACAACTAGAGACAAGGATGGAGAAGTGGAAATAGAAATGTTGATTAAAGCAGAAGAACTTACAGACCAATGTTAAACACATAATCTAAATATAACACGTCTTAAGGTCATGTGAGTTACGCTAAAACAGAGAGACTTCACCTCAGGCAGCTTTCACTCACCTTGGTCTTTTTATTTATAACGTGAACAACAGTCTATTTAATTAACTCTTTCTGTATTTTGCAAATTATAAAGCTTTCGAAGTCCTTGTGGTTCCCCAGATCTCAGCTGAGCAGCATGTGTAATGGTTCTGACAAGGCCATCATTACCCAGGCCAACACTCCAGTGGGATCCAAGCTCGTGTACGACGGAGAAAAGAAGAGGACCCTCCAGGTGAACCCGGAGATTTTCAGCACCTTTGTAAAGGTAAGTTGTTTCTCATTCATGAATATTACCACAACATCTGATGCTTGTTTGGTGTCTTGTTTGGTGCAAGTTATATTCTTGTCATACAATATAATGTGACATCAATATACACCATTATCTACTTTTTAAGGACATGGACAGAATTGTAAGAATCCAAAGTATGACTCTAAAAGCAATACTAGTTAGGGTGGCTCAAAATGTGAAGTAATATAATGAATAAATTTAGGGAATTTCAATTTACTAATAAAGACAATTGTGGTATGAGGCAGATACAGATAAATGTAACTGAGTCACAGAGGATTTCAGTTTATTTGGATGTAGTTCTTATCTTTACTATGACCTCAGCTATGTACATAACTCTACGTCACACAAGAGGACTTTGTTTTCAAAGCAAAAAAAATAGTAAAATAATTAATTAATTATTAATAGTAATAAAATAGTAAAAGATAGTGAAGATAAATAGTACAATAAGATAAGATAAGAAGTAGATAATACAAATAGTGACTACTGTGTGTGTATATAGACTATACACACACAATCCAAAGTTCAATGAAGCAGCCATGTGATAAAAAGATATCGAAGGCCCTGTTTAAATGAAATATAGACAGGTCTAAAGTGTGTGGTGCAAGTGCATTTAGGACATGTCCAACTCCGCTTTTGCTAGTTAAAGGTGCTAAATTTGATTTTCAGAGCAAGTACATTTGCTACTTTCACAATGTGGGCGCTAGGCATGAAAATGACAACTGCGTCGGTCTGAAACTAGCATTGACAGTTGCACTGTGTGCCGCTTTGAGCCACGTGTAAGATAGGGCCCGAAGAGTCTACAGCCATGCAGACAGTCAGGTTCAGATTCCAAGTAACAGGATTCAGGATACAGGACACAACAGGTGGAAAGCAACGGCACAAAGCTATAATATCAATCTGTCAGGGAATGAGTGGAAATAGGTCGGTTATGTACTACAGGGCAGATGAGGGAAAGTGGAACCAGGTGAGCAGGCTGATAACCTGCTTCTTAAGAACAATAAAGTACAACGTGCCCATTTGAAATACACACAAAAGAACAGCCCATAAAGTACAAACCTTTGACCTCACCAAGACATGAATAACATCTGTCTACCACCAACACAGCCAAAGAAGGTAGGAACTTTAATCTTTGACATTATTAGCTATTGAAACTAGTAAACACACACGCTCATTTGCAAATGAGATTAGATCGGCCTTAGATCAACTTCCCTTAATATGTCTCTTTGTCTTTCACAGACAGTATGATTAAATCTGTATATAAATGTTGTTTTGTAATACATTTTCCTCTGGTATTAATTCCAGGAGCATCCGTTCCCAAATAAAACATGGGACACGTGTGCTGTTGTTGGGAATGGAGGGATCCTGACCAACAGCAGCTGTGGAAAGATGATCGATTCAGCTCAGTTTGTTATCAGGTGAGAAAGGTGTCCAGTGTAGTGGACTGATGACAACCTTAATCAACATTAACATTCACATTCTTTTGCAATTCTTTATAACGATCTCTATATCGTCTTTGTTGCTTGTTCAGGTGCAACCTACCTCCCTTGGAAAATGGCTACGAGAAACACGTGGGCATCAAGACTGACCTTGTGACAGCAAACCCAAGCATTCTCCAAAATAAGTGAGCCAGAGGATGAACCTCACTGCATTTTAAAATGTTCCTGTTGTCTTGTTGCTTCACATCTGCTGTTTATTTTCAGGTTTGGGTCTCTGATGGGGCGTCGCCGTCCCTTTGTGGAGAGTCTGCGCAGATACGGCAACTCCCTGCTGCTCCTTCCCGCCTTCTCCTACAGCTTCAGCACCCCTGTGTGCCTGCGGGCCGTCTACGCCACTGAGGACTTTGAAAGCCCCGCCCGACCCGTCTTCTTCAATCCTGACTACCTCAAGAATCTGGCGCTCTTCTGGCGCTCCCAAGGCCTAAAAGGAAAACGACTCAGCACCGGCATAATGATGGTTAGCCTGGCGCTGGAACACTGTGCCAATGTGCATCTGTATGGGTTCTGGCCCTTCAGTAATCACCCACAAGGACTCTACGCCCTGACTAACCACTACTACGATGACATAAAAGCTTCGGGACTCCACACCATGCCGGCAGAGTTTGACCTCTTGTTGCAGCTGCACACTCAGGGGGTGCTCAGGCTTCACCTGGGAGATTGTCGACCAGGTGAAAAGTAGTTTCCAGACTCAGGAGCAACTGGTAGGACAGGAGCAAAGTGCCTTGTTTGTAGCCCAGTCTTTCATATACTTTTGAATGAATTGCCAGATCTATTCTGCCCTCTACGTCTGCCCTATATGCTCGATAACTTTCTGCACTCCTATGCAGCTTGTGGCCTTTTTTTTTTTTTTTTTTTTTCCACTGGCTGATGACATGATGACATGATGACATGGATTAAGTATGTCCAAGCAAGATGGACCAGAGGGCAACTCCAGGGTCTGAAAAGTGAAGCCAATGTGGAAGTGCCTTAAACTTGCATTCTTTCTAATAACCATTAGCTCCACCCTCTCCTGTCACTTCTGGTTGCAAAAAAATAAGATGGTGACGGCCAAAATGCTGTAGTGGAGGCTTCAAAACGGCAGTCAACAAACCAATGGGTGACGTCACGGTGATTACGTCCACTTCTTATATACAGTCTGTGAGATGGACTCACAGTGAATGCTGAGTTGGCAGCCAAGACATTTACACTGAAATGAAGATGCAACAAAAATATTAGCTATAGTCTTGTAAATAGTCTTGTAGTCTAAAACTGTATTTATTACCACAAATGTTGCAGCTGGAGTCTGGAGGGAGTTATGGTAGTTTTGATTTAAATGGTGATCCTTTGTGAGGTCTTTGTGGGGGTTTACATTGTAGTGCCTTGTGTTAATCAATTACTAATGACAGTTATGTAACTGACCACAGGAGCTTTTGCATTGGAATCAAGACTTGGGTGTGTCTTGTGTAACTTGGAGTATTGCCTTTCATACTTATAAAGTCTTGACAGTGATCTTTGTCATCCAGAACAATAACATACAAGCTGCAGATGACCAAACTTGAGAACTCTTGGTGAGCCAGTTTTAGTTTCATGTGAATGTTTGCGCTTTTTCTGTTTTTTTTTTGAGAACAGCACAAAGTGAGAGGGAAAATTAAGTTAAAGTGAATAAATAGTCATCAGAAAAAGTTCTTTGTATGTAATTAGTGGCTGGACTGGAATTCAAGACGTCTTAGCTTCCATGATTTAGTGTCTTTGAGCGATTTAGTGTCCCGAAACCTCCCAACATTTATCATTGAAATGCAGTATTTCTTTACAAACCACACATTTGGCTGGAACACCATGTAATCCAGTGATTTAATAGCTTAGACTTTGTAGTACTTTTCATTAAACAAATGAAGAGACTGATTCTTGAGTTCCTTGTTTCTTTATTCGAGAGATGAGGCACACAGTCTGCAGAGTGCGAAAATCTTGACAAATGGTATAATACATGATCTTTTATACAATACGCCAACATCCTGTTTGGTCCTTTCGTCCAATGGGTTTGTTTCTCCTGCTTATGACACATCCTACTTCTAACTTATCATAGGGCGAGGGCTGTTTCTGTCATAGTCCTGTTGCTATGTTACAGTAGTGGTTACATTCTTTGTCATCAGTCTTAGCTAGTAGGACAGTGCGTACTCATCTGACCTTAAACAAGACACTTTTATCAGTTCTAAATACCATTCCAGCACATTCACAGAAAAACATGTAGTGCAATAGCTTAGCAGTGAACGGGGTTGATTATACATTACAGAATACTGATTATACACTATAAATTTTGCACACTTTTTATATGCATTCCTCTATTTTTTACACTTCATAGCAAATGCATGAATCCATAGTAATATTTCTGGTTTATTTGGCTTCATATTTCCATATTTCCATATTTCCATATTCAATGCAGCTGTGATATCAGTGGTCTATACATTACAGCACCTTCCACTTCAGTAAGTTTCTCCTCCGTGTCCTGCTGCAGGGCATCCCACAGTTACTGAGTGGACCGAACATGCAAACATCTGGATGATGCTTTCACAGACTCTGTGAAAAAAAATGTAACCAGGGAAGCCTTGGCAAGAACTGGAGCAGTCTTTGTCCTACTCCTCTTTCCCTGTCCCCAAATTTATAATGGTAGCCCGTGCACACGGTCTCCAAAATGACATCTGTTGTAGGGTTAGTACATCCGGCCAATTAGGCCATTAATGGGATGAAATGTTTGTTTCTTTTTGGAGAAAATAGCCCGCTGCCACAAGTTGCCATCCCGGACATTGCTCATGGGATTCCACTCATATCGGCAGTGACCTCGTTGTACATCCAGCTGCAGCACTCTGCTCATTCCCACTGGCTCGTCTCTCCAGGGTGAAGTCTTTTATTTCACAGAATCACAAAAACACACTTTCCATTTTCATTTTTGCCGTCTATTTTTCAGGCAGTTTGACTGTGAACTCACTAATGACGACAGACACAAAGTGGAAAACTCAGTGGAAAAAAAAGAGAGTGAGGAGACATATTAATCTTTATACTTTATATAAAACATCTAAGAAGCACTGAATGACTTCTGAACATTTTTGATGGTTCAGTCTGGATTGATTCAATAAGTAAATGTATTAACAATTCCGTTTTTAAAATCAGTGGCTAATTGGAACAAATATTGAGCTTGTAATGCACAGGGGTGTAATTAAATTGACTGTCGTCACTGTAACAAAGTATTTTTTTGTACTTATTTTGTACTTTTTTTTAAAATAACTCTGAACACCCACACAGGTGTTTTCAGTTAGTCTGGCTGATTAGACCTCTGCTCAGGTTTAAGCTACAGTTTAACTACTGTTTAATATAAAAAAAAAAACATGTTAACTGAAGTGGTTTTGTTTATCTGTATGAAAGAGAATTAGTTGGCACAACTTTTATTATCTGGAATTCTTAGGACGTAGAACTCAAAATTTGAAGTTTTTTATAGATAAGAAAGATAAATTAGCTGAAACAAAAATTAATTAGTTGGCACGACTTTTATTACTTTAAATTCTTAGTATGTATAACTTGAAGTTATATTACGTGTGAATGATAAGTTATCACAACAAAAGATAATTAGTTGGCTCAAATGAAGACAGTTTTCCTCAAAACTTAAGAGTTTGAGTTGGCCTCAAAACTCAAAAATCTAGTGCAGAAAGTTGCCTAGACATTTTGAGTTTTCATGACCTTTTCATTTTTACGGTGTAGGTGTAGCTTTGATGAGAATTTATTAGGTCACAAATCTTCATCTACCAATAAGAATGATGAAGGTGTAATTCGTCCCGCCCTAACAGGTGCAACAAAGCTAACAGGAGAGTCAGGAAGATGTCAATCAATTAGTCTGTACACGCCGACACAGTCCTGAGAAGACTTCTAATCTGCTAGATTAACTGAAAACACCTGGGTGGGTGTTCAGAGGCTTTGAGTATTTTCTGTCTTGTGCTTCACTACATTTGACTCGCATCCGATACGGAGTAAAAACAAAAGTCACATGAAAAAGTAAACCATGTGAGGATGGAATAGAAGAAAGGAGATAAATCAACAGCTGCAGCAGAGAAGAGACACTCGGGAAAAGGGTGTGGTAGTTCCTGGGCCACCTGTCTGTTTCTGTTTGACAATTATCCCTGATGTGACTGCAGAGCCTCATTCAACATTCAACATGCTGAGAAAACTTTGAGGAGTGCAGTGGGACAGAGAGGCTGAGTGGAATGGTTATACTCGGACGGAGAGGCGGAGTGGACTGGTTGTATTTTGCTCTGAGAATGAACGAGCAGAGAAGTTGAACCTGGAGCAGATTGAGAAGGACTTTGTGTTGCACAAAACTCGCGTTCAGCAGGTGAGTACAACAACACACTGACTGTGATGTTTCTGATGGTACATGTCCACAGCTTCCGTCCTTTCCACCCTTCCCATTCGTTGTCTATTTTAGCAGCCGTGCAATGCATTCTGGTAGCGTGGCGGCGCGATTCGAGAGACGGGCCATCACGTTGGCGTTAAAGTTGAGGTCGAGGCTACTTTATGCAAACTTTAGGCTATAAATGCTTTATCAGGGGCGTCCAGCGCAACTTTTGTCGATCCAAAATAAAGACAGATTCAGCAACTGCATGGCTTATTTCTCACATTTTCGTTCCAAATAAGCAGCCATGTTGGTTCCGGTTTGAAAGCTGGGAGCAGCAACCCACGAGGAAAAGTGTTCATCCAATCAAGTGCCGAGCGCCTTGTGTCTAGTGGCAGCCCATCAAACGTCCAATGCTGGGAAGCGAGGTGATCCCTTGCGATAAAAAACACCCCTGTGGACATGTACCATGCTAGGCAACATTGCGTTGTGTGTGTACGTGCACACTACACGTTGTGCAAAAACTGTGCAGCTTTTTTGCTTTAAGTGTGTTTGTGGCTGCAACCGCAGTGGAGTGTATATTGTTTATAGCCCATATGTGTCCGTGTTGTTGCCTCTGCTGTTAAATGGCAGAGCCGGCCCTTTCTGAACCTTTCAGGAATAGACTGCATGTGTGAAAGGGACATAATTGATAATCAGTTGCATGCACAGGCTGCAAAGTGACATCTATAGAATTGGAATTTATGGTTTGGACATCAGGCTGTGTTGTTTAAGCTACGTTTCCTTCTGTATTTCTGAATATCTTCTGTAATTTAATAGGTATAATATATATTACATACTGTATATTCATATGTTCTCCTTTCCCTTTTAAAATGTAACACAGTAACATTTACTCAGAGTACATTTTTACACAAGTACATTACTTTTACTTTAGTAAAGTATTTTCGTAGGCTTGTCGTTCCGTCCCTGGTAATGTAATTTAAAGCCTCACAGACTCAGATGTTCTGTCATCACAAGCTGAAGTTCAACTGTCACCGAATGAACTGCCAAAGTGACAAACAAAATGACACAGCTGACATGAGCTGAAGTGACATCTCTTCGGTCTCCTGTGTTGTTCCTGCCAGTGACACAACATCAGCCCGTGTGGCTGTAATCCTCCTGATAGGACTGCAGAGACGCTGCTCTCCACCAATCAAAATCAAACACAGATCTCATAGTGACAACAAGAACAGGACAATACTCAACGTTTCAAGATAGGGAAGCCTTTTTATTTCCTCACGTTTTTTTTTCTTTCTCAGCCGTGGAGCCCAAACAAAAGATGCAGAGACTTTATTCAATAAGCATTTCTGTTTTATTTTTTGTAGGAAAATAGGTCTTTTCACATGCAAATATTTTCATCAAAGAATATGAAAAAAAAAAATCTTTGCCAGGGGATACCAGAATGGCACTCAAAGAAATGTACATTTTACAAAAGGCATAGAAAAACACACAAATGCATGTATGAATCGTAGTTTGTACCGGTAATACCACTAGTTTTATTGTCACATCCCACATGGGTGACTATAAGAAACATGTAGGGAAACACTGCAGTCTTTCTTCTGAACACAGACATTTGTTTTACATGGACAGACAGATGCTGAGGGTGGACATTGTGGTATCCCTGATAAATAGACCCACAAAAGACTTCTGATACAAACCCTGTGTGACGTGCTTTCACTTATAATTCATTCAGCTGCCAGGTATGAGGGATAATTAGATAGTTTCAGTTCCAACGTGTGTCTTTAAGGGTGCTCAAATGCATATTGGCGAGTGGAACATATTTAAAATTTAGATGATTTTATGTCATGTCTGTTTTTTTTTGCTACCTTGCAAAAGAAGAATTCCTGCTGCACACTGTCAGTACTTTATTACTTCTGCCAAGGAAGTCATGTTTTTGGTTCAGCTTGTTTGTTGGTTTGTTTGTCCGTTTGTCAGCAGGATTATAAAAATACTATTTATATTATACTACGATTTTCATGAAACTTGGTGGAACGGTGTAGCATGGGCCAAGGAAGATCTCGTTACATTTTGGAGCGATCTGACTATTTTTTGCTTTCGTTAACATTGCGAGATAGCGGATTTGACCTTGGTGCCCTTGTTAGCAAGTCCTTAAAGAATCAGTGTACTTACAGAACCAGAAACCAACATGGACATACTGCTAAACTGGTAAACCTGAAGGATTAGATGCTCTTTATGGGTTGAGAAACCTAAATGGCCAACAGCCTTATTTTTTATTATTATCTCGCAAATGAATTGTCATGAAGATTAAAACACACATTGGCACACTTATATAAGACTCCGTACCAAATCAGACAGGGCACTTTAACTCTTGGTGGGTTTAAAAAAAAAAAAAAGCCCTATAGTGACATTTTGGAGACACACAGGTCTGGTTTTCACAGTGACAATATGCAGAGGAGAATAAACCCTAATACAAGTATTTGTAAAAGGAATTTCTGCCCACTGGGCGCACTTTTGTCTTTCTACCTTATTCTCTTTCTTTCTCAGTCACTCAATAGACAAAAGAGAACAGGTCCGAGCCACATAACCTAGAATAGTTTTGGAGATGTAAGGCCAAGCTGCCAGTCATGCAGACTCTGAGCAGATGGGGTCTTTCAGTACCCTCATGGCACCTCCTCAAAATCCTCAAGTGCTCCCTCCTTTGACAAGAAGTCGCCCTCTAGTGGCTCCAGCTGCAAACCATCACCAGCTGCCTGTTATCCATTTATGCTTCAGTTTGTTTCCTTCTCTTCAACAAAACGCAGTAAATACTTTAGTTGAGAAACTTTGTTCACTGGGGAAGAATTTAATGAGGGCTGATTGGCCTCCAGGGGGAGGAGACCGACACTGACTCTCAGTAAATCACCTGTGGCTTATGCGTATGGAGCGGCGTCAGTGGAGCCAGTGTCAATCACTGCTCTGGGGAGCAGCTGACTGAAGTACTTCTGGTGATTTATGACTGTCTGCTGCTGGCGGACAGATATGTGGAGCCTAGTGGTGAACAAACCAATCAGAAACACTCTTTCTACTCGAGCACCCTGTTGTATATTGTGTTCGTGTGAAGGAAGCTACGTCACAATGTCCAGCCTCACAACTTCACATGAGTTATGTTTTGTTGAGTTAGTTGCTGGGAAAGATCCTTCAGACCAGATTTATTAAATCAAGGACATAATGTGCCGGCTTTTCAGATTTGCTCCCCCTCTCAAATTACCGTCATTAAATGAACTGCTGCTTGTCTGGAAAGCCACTGTGGGCAAAAGCTTGGAATGGTTTGAATAATTTGGCACTTTATGTCCTTTTCCACAACTGATTCATCAGCCAGTTTCCACACACAGCTGTTCAGCAGAACAATGTTGGAAAAGGAGTAACACTTTTTCTTTTTTTTAGCCCAGAGGGTTGCTACATACATTAAATATTGACACTGTAACATACAGGGAAAAGTCTGGCTTTTTTTCTTTACATCAGTAAGTCACTGTAGCCGACATATTATAAAAATATACTATGTCATATTTCACATTTTTTACAATTGGAAGGCAATTTAAAACACAATAACCATAAATATCCATACATCTATTTCATTGATAAAAGAACTTTCTTTCTTTTTTATTTTTTACAAAAAACGTTATTGAAAAAAGGAGTGTTTTCGTATAAAACACCGGCTCGAACATAAAAATCGACTCCATTTTGGAGTTTGCTATTTTAAATCCCAGTCCAAAAAAGCAATACACATACTGTGGTACAAAAACAGGTGACTTTTACAAAAGGGTTGGTCTCACGTAGGCATTAATCCACAATTGGAGTAGCATGGCCACAGTATTCCAAAGCTACAAACAACCAGGCTTCATGGCAGCCTAGCATAAAATCTTGGCACTGACACTTGCATCACACAAACAGTGTTTGGTCTCACTATAGCAGAGTAGTAATGGCTTCAAACCTTTTTCCATTACAACGTGGTGATATTGCAGCCTTGTGCATCTAACATTGAACTCGTAGCGCTGAGAGGATTTAACTGACACAAGGCTTGTCGATAGAAAAGGAACACTACAGCTGGTTAAGGTGTTGCTGGATGCAGGTAGCATTGGCAACTGGTATCTACTCCCTATTAAAGGAAGCCCCGAAGAAGATACCACCAGGGGGCAGTCAACTACAAGGCAGATGAGACAGATGTGGAGTGCTGAGCAGCCTTCAAGAGCCAGAGAGAGAAACTGAGAAGTTGAAGAGTAAAGTATAAAAACTGGATTGCTCATGCACCTTAAAAAGAAATTTTTTTTTCTTAGGAAATTTCAGATGTAGACTGGATAAAAAAGCCACCTGCTGTACTCATCGGTTTGTGAGCAGCAGCTGGTGTCACACAGTTATTAAAAACAGGAAACACATACAAACACACTGTCAAATGCAAAGTCACAGTAACGTAACACTGTGATCAACACCGGAGAGAAAGCAGACACAGAACATGACTGACAGGACACAGCCTTCAGGAAGGTGATGTTCTCGCTGCGTTATAAAGTCACTGCTTTAGGCGCTGCCACCAAATTATGTTTCATTTTATTGCATTTACTATGACGCTCCTTGATAACGCCATTACAGTAGCTTTAGCTTGCCAGAACATACTCATAACATGGCATCCCTTTGCCTTTGTGTTTCATGTCCAAAGAATTAGGATGCTAATGTGTTAATGGAGACGGTGTCTTTGCAGAGGAGCGGCCAGAAAATGAGCTAAGCCAAATCTGGGGATCAATCTGATTTGCAACAGAACTCATTATCATTCAGTAATTTTCCAAAGTTCAAACCCCTAAGAAAGCATGAAGGGGAGGACAACAGAGGTCATGATCTGCTGCAGGACTTGAGGAGACATGTAAACGACAGACTGTAGCCTACAGTTTGTGTTGGTGTGATGTTTCAAGTTAAACAGTGATAGCCCAGACAAAACTAATTGTCAGCTGCAACATCACGTCTTTTTTTTTTTTACACACCTCAGTACAAAAACACATCTTCTCCAGCTTGCAGGATTCTTTAAGGCACATTGGTGTTTAAATATCCAAGGAAGATTGCAACAACTCGTCATCTAGTTTCTAATATATACACCGTTTCTGGGGTTAAATCCATACAGAGGGCTTCCCCTCTCCTGATTTGCTGCTGCTGCTGTTGCTGCTGCTGCCTCCTCCGCTGCTGCCTCCTTTCCCGTGCTTGAATCTATGCTTGCGCTCTTTCTGAGGCTGCGGTTGTGGCAGAGGTTGGGCCTGGATGATGTTACTTTGGGGCTTGTCGTCCTGGTTGTCCCCGAGCTGCTCCTCTGCCCGGTGCTGCTGACTGTAGGCCTGGATGGCCGCCTCCAGTTGCTCGTGAGCTTGCTGGATCATGTCTTTGTTCAAAGCTACGCGGGCCTCCCCTCCAGTGGGGAAGTTATCTTCATTGCTTCCAAACTGCTGCTGCTCCTCTTGGGCAATGTTCGCACGGTTCTGCTTGCACGCCATCTTAGCGTTGCTAAGGTCCGTGTAGGGCATCTGCTCCGGCTTTACCACAATGTTGTAGCCAGGTGGAGCTGATGGGGTGTTCCATGAAAAGGGGTAACCCACGTAATCCGCAGCCCCATCTCCACCCACCCCTCCCTCAGAGCCCACCTCAGGCCCCGTCCCCGCTACTGAGCCCTCCACACCTCCATTGGTGCCCAGCAATCCCAACTGATACTCATCTTCCTGAGGTGGGCAGCGCCGACGGCGAAGAATGTCACAGATGGTACCAATCCCCAAATGGAGCATCTCCCAAACGTTGAGCGTGAGGCAAAGGACCGTCACACCGTACATGATGCGCAGGAAGATGGTCTTCTCTGTAGGCCGCGACACAAAGCAATCAACGCTGTGGGGACAAGGTTTCCCCGAGCACACGAACACGGGCGTCACGCGAAACCCGTACAGCAAATACTGGCCTGCAAGGAAGCCTGCTTCTAGCAGCGTACGAGTCACCAGTTGCAAAACGTAGACCCGCATCAGCCCCTCGTCTCTTATACGCTTGCGCCCATCATGCCGGATTTTGGGTCTGGGTGTGGGTTGCAGTGGATCCCGCAGCCTTTTTGGGGGCTCGATCTCTGGCACCTCATAGATCATGGGATCGTCCTCTTGGTCCTCCTCGGTCTCCTCAATGCCACGGTGCTGCCGTGCTCCAAAGCAGATTTTCCTGGGCTTCCTGTGCGTGTAGCCCCCTCCTCCTGTTCGAACCGCAACAGAACCAAGTCCTCCTTTGGCTTCATCTAATCGTGCAATCTTGTTGACAGCGTAGCCCATGTACATGAGAGAAGGCATCGCCACCAAGATGATCTGGAAGACCCAGAAGCGAACGTGGGATAGAGGGGCGAAGGCGTCGTAGCAGACGTTCTCGCAGCCCGGCTGGCCCGAGTTGCAGACAAACTTGCTCTGTTCGTCGTAGTAGATGGACTCTCCCCCAACGGCAGTGAGGACGATGCGGAAGACGATGAGCACGGTGAGCCACAGCTTCCCCACGAAGGTGGAGTGGTTGTGGATCTCCTCCAGCAGCCGCGTGAGGAAGCTCCAGCTCATGGTGTCGCTGGACAGTGGGGCAGACAGTGTCCCTCTCTCACCTGCTCACAGACTCTGGAGAAAGGAAAGAGAGGGAGAAAAACAGTATGAGCTCACAATAAATATAAATTTCAAAGCAAGTAGTACGATTTTCCAGACTTTTATCCCTGCTGAAATAACATTAGTTCTGCAAATTCAGTAGCAAGATGGGCAAAGGGGTGACATAATAATTGCCTTAATTAAAATAAGAGTTCCTCTCTGAGCTCAGGCAATCAATACATCCTTAATTTGATATATTGCTTATTGCAGCACAAATGCACACACACTGAATCCGGAGCTCAGCGCCACAGTGAGGTTGCTGTCAAGTTCGTGGCTTTTTAGGGAATTAGAAGACCAAACAGGGTGGAAAGAGGATATCGGTATTAAAAAATACCATCAAGCAGCACTGAGAAGGAGGCGAAATAATCCAAATAGGGAATTTGCTATCGCCAAATACACACTCGCTTTATTTAACAGCCTATCTCTTTTTGAAGAATAAATCCTCTTAGTGAGACTTCTTCTGTGTGAGGTGCAGTTTTCAGGATTGTATTAACTTGACTGGTTTGTTCTGGTTGGGAGGTAAATAGCATTGTGCTGTGCTTGTGTGCACGTGTGTGTGTGTGAGAGCACAGTTTAGGAAGAGGGACATGTTGCCTATGTAGGTTAGGTCTGGGCTCCAGGCAGTCCAACCAAACCAGCAGAATCAGCAGGTGGCCCGGCTCGAACCGTTGGAGCGGGGAGTCAGACAGCAGACCCACATTAGCTCAGGCAGTGGAGCTGAACCCAAACACTGCTGTCCCTCAGGGCGGCTTTGGGGGATGAGTACGACACCTCCACTGAACTTTCCCCTTTATGAAGCTGCAATAGCGCATGGCTTATTGTCAGCTAGACTGAGAGGAAAATCCAACCATGAATGCTTAGTTTGGGGTTTAAAGAGCTTCCAGGGACGATATCCTTACCAAGCAGGTTGAGAGCTTATTTGGAGCGAGCTGAAGCTGCAGCGAGAGGGAAAATGTAGCTGGAGGAGGCGAGCAGGAGCTCCCAGCCCTCTGCTTTGTGTCTCCAGTAGGAGCAGAGAGGGAGGGGATGTTTTGAAGAAGGCTTGCAATGAAACATGTGTCATATTGATCACTCTGACCATATAAGGACACGCCTGGGACACAGGAGGTAGATGTCAGGAATCCAGTACGCATATTACCCACATACAGTAAGAGGGCCATAACTGCCAGACTAAGCGGTGGAGTCTAACTGTTAGCGTCTGTGACCGACATGTATGAGTAAGCAGCAAATAACCAGAGCGGAGCGAGAGGCTGCCACAAGCACACAGAGTCAGAGCAGTGTCCCTCCATGGTCCAGCATCGTCTGACTTTTCCAGCATTACATCATTGCATTTCTTTACATAACTCTTACTGTGCTGCACAGTTGTTCTTAAGATAATAACAACCAGATTCAGTCACATACAAACAGTCGGCTGCAAAGGTTAAACTGCTTTGATTTAATATAATGGTAAGGTTATTCTGCTGCTTAGTGTTTTAGGGCAAAATGTTTCATTATTTGTGCATCTTTTTCTACTTTTCCTTTCTGCTGTATGTGTTTTTTTCAGTGTTGTACTTTCTATTAAAATAGTTTTTTTATGGGACTTATGTACTTTATTGAATATTTGTGATGTAGTGGATTCAAGCTATTCTTACTTATTACTTAGTTTGTCTGATTTCTGCCTTCAGTCAGTCACTTCAAATCACACTTCAGGATATTCTCTTACGAATTATTAAATTCTGAGTGACAAAAACCTGATTTATTAAAAATGGTGTATGCAAAAGCTGACTAGGCTGCTGCAGAAGTAAAGTAGATATCGGCAGATTAATCGGTTATCGGCTGTTTCCTGCTCCAAACTATCGTTATTATATCGGCCTTTAAAAATCCACTATTGGTCGACCTCTACTATTTAATGCACTTTTGTAGCCGGAGACCCAGAAGATGATGGAGCCTTGTATTTACTTTGCAGAGTTCTTCGGTAGTTCGTGCACCAGGAACTGTCACAATCCCTCCTGACCAGGGGAGACGCTCCAGCGCAGCCACACGGCTGCCTGGGCCGGAGTTTAATGCTCCCGCTACCTCAGCCACATATAACCTGGCATTCGCTTTCTCATCCAATTTGTGTCTGTGGGAGCTAGTGGGGCAGTTAGGGGTAAGAAGCTGACTCTGTGCATTAAGTTACTGGCGTGAGTCAGCCTCCCAAAAAGCACCGCAAAGACACAGCGTGCAGGCTTTCTGTCTGTTGCTCTGATATAAACGATGAACAGCAAATTGGTGGAAATTGTGTCACACGTGAAAACATCAAAAAACACACCAGACTTTGGTTCTAAAGTCAGAAAAGGAAACAAGGAAATCTCCCTTCAGTGTAATCCCACTGTGATTTTATATAATAGGAGACGACTAACGAACATTCAGGATTAATGGCTCTATAGCCGTCAGCCCAAAAGCTCATGACTGTGTAATCACGAGTCATCAAACAATCAGTCTCTCTGATACATCTGAGCCCATGATATAGCTCATTGCCCTTCCAGAACAGCACAAGGTCAAAGGTCAACAAGATCAGTTCCTAAGGGTTGAACTCTCCACATCACGACCTCACGCGCCGATTCAATTAGACAGTTGCAAATACAGTTAACGTCACTGGAGGGATCCCCTCAGTCACTGGCTTTCATCCCTTGGAGACTCACATCCAGATATATTACGTTGACACAGATGGGCAGACACACGTGCAACAGCCTCAAAAAGCATGTAGAGTAGAGCCACAATGTCCCCGTACACACAAACACAACATGACTATCAGAACACTGCATTGGGGTTAGCTGAGGCGCTCCTCTCTCACAGTACTGACTCATCATGTGGACACAGTGCTCCAGCTGGAGGACCCTGGGCTTGGGAGGGACACCAGGGGAATGAGCCCACCACGGGACAAACCCCGACGCGTGCAGGGGAACGAGGCGAACGAGGGTTGTAATTGTGATGTATGCATCATCGAGGGGAGTCCTGTGCAGCAACAGGTGAACGTACGTAATAACAGGTGTGCCAGGTCATGGTTTCTTTTAGAAACAGTGGTGTATTTATACATTAACATCATATTTACTTACTAATAGTTACTTGGAGAAAGTCTTTGAGATGAGGATATGAGGATAAAATTTAGGGGTGTAGCACTTCTTTTCTTTCTTATGCAATGTGGTTTTGTGTGACCAGAAGATGTTTGGCTTACCACAGTAATACAAGACAACTAACTAACAAAGTCAATAAGGAGTTTTATGATCTGTTCAAAGCATCATTTCTGAAGTACTTTTCTGGCGTCATTAAAAAAAAACATTGTGTTAAAGCAGCAGTGGGTAGAAATGGAGCAAATATGATTAAAAAAAGTTATATTTATAAAACGGTCACTATGTCCTGAGAGTAGTGCATGAGACAGGTAATCTGAAAATAATCATATGCCTCCGGTGTCCTCCGGTGCTCCTAATGGCATCTGCAAGATTGAAATAACCAATCAGAGCCCAGCTGGAGCCTGCCGTCTCTGAGCAGCTGTCAATCACTCACAAACTCCAATCAAACGGTCAAACTAGGCAGCGCTGATCAAATATGAATCAATATTCTGTTACTGTAATGCCTATTTATCTGTTTTCATTTCAAATGTTTCAATGTTTTCAGTGTAGTTTTCTCACTGAACACTTGAACTACAATATGCTGAAAGGTTATTATGGAATTTTTGCCCAATGATGCCAAAAACATTCTGCCTACTGCATGTTTAACGTGACCTGTTTCATTGATGTTTCTTGTGATTATGCAAGATTTCAAGGTTTAATTTGTCACATGCTCATACAAAATTTGCAATGAAATGAAGGTTGGCTGTTTAAAAAGGCTTTTGTGCAATAAAGAACTATAATAAGTATAAGAATTAAAAATAGGAATTCTAAAAAAGATTTCAAAAGAAAAAATATATATATTAATTTATGTAATATAAGTATCAAAATTGTGTATATTTGCCCATACTGGGCAATTTTTCAGAATATGAAAATTTAAAATGTAGCTTACATGTAAGGCCAAGTATACAATACAATTTTGCACACGCTCAAGTGCAAATATGCAAAAGTGCAATGCAGAGGATTCACAGAGGACAATATACTAGACAAGGCAGAGGTTATACAGAGGTCAGAGGTCACCGTGCTGATGCTCTGAGGGAAAACGCTTCCTCAGAGTCTCTCTCTGTTAGACTGTTAATAAACTGCACTATTAATAAAGAGGAATTTAAAATTAAAAAAACTCTCTTTGCCTCTAAACTGTTTGTCTACATATTATTCCTGCTTGGCTTTGATAAATGCAGATTCATGTATAAACACACACACAAAGCCACATTCATATTAATAAACAGGCCACGGGCAGTTTAGATAATGAACGTACTGTAAACGGGAGGGAAAAAGCTCTAATGAGTGTATGTAATGTAATATTAGATTTATTTGCCTCTGGATGAACTTTAATCAAGTGAAGCATACTAACAAGCACATGTATAGACAAATGAAACATATTAAACTGCTGAGCAAAACTATTATTGTTCATAATGTCAATTTTGTATGGTCGCTGTATGTAAAGCAGTTATTGGATCATTTCTTAGTTGTTTTTCATGTTGTTTTGTCTCTGCTTATCCAATACAGTACTCATCCATAGACAGCTGCTATCCATCAGTTAGCTCACAGAAAATATGTACTCATGAATGTCAGCGCAGGCTTGGGGTTAACATTTCCTGCTTCACCATCATGCTAATTATCAATTAGATCTCTCTTGTTTTATAGTGATTGTTTCATCAGCTAAGATTGATTTAGCCCTGATCCTGCCGTTAAAACACTCCTCACGTTACACCGTTATGTGATTATTGCTTCTTTGTTTATGCACAGTGCTGCTTTATGGGGTCTGTCTGCAATATTTAATAACTCCCTGGCACAAAGCCTTACACGACCACTGAATGTTACATTAATTCAGTGGTTCTCAACCTTTTCCAAACAGCTAGCACCTAGGCGTTGTCCAATGTGCTCCAGGAACTATGGATTTTTGATGTGTTAAGTGACTTTTTCTCTCCCCTTGACCCGCCGGAAGTCCAGAAAATCTCACAAACACTGTCAATGTAATGTAAAAACTAGAGCTGTCAATCGATTAAAATATTTAATCACGTTTAATCACATGATTGTCCATAGTTAATCGCAATTAATCACACATTTTTTTCTGTTCAAAATGTAAAAGGAGATTTGTCAAATATTTAATATTCTTATCAACATGGGAATGAACAAATATGCTTGCTTTATACAAATGCATGTATATAATTATTATTGGAAATCAATTAACAACACAAAACAATGACAGATATTGTCCAGAAACCCTCACAGATACTGCATTTAGCATAAAAAAATATATGCTCAAATCATAACATGGCAAACTCAAGCCCAACAGGCAGCAACAGCTGTCAGTGTCAGTGTGCTGACTTGACTATGACTTGCCCCAAACTGCATGTGATTATCATAAAGTGGGCATGTCTGTAAAGGGGAGACTCGTGGGTACCCATAGAACCCATTTTCATTCACATATCTTGAGGTAAGAGGTCAAGGGACTCCTTTGAAAATGGCCATGCCAGTTTTTTCTCGCCAAAATTTAGCGCAAGTTTGGAGCGTTATTTCACCTCCTTCGTAACAAGCTAGTACAACCAAAAGATTCCTGAGGTTTTATAGATTCATGTGATAGCAGTATCTTCACTCTAGCTTTAAAACTGAGCCCGCAATAACCGCCGAAAGATCAATTGCATTATTGCATTAAAGACGAATTTGCGTTTACATGTTATCATGGCGTTAACTTTGACAGCCCTAAAAACCATTCCGCAGTCTAAAATATAATATTTTATTTCATTTTTTTATTCTATTTTTTTTTCCACAACCATCTGGCGACCCCCAGAAAGTATTCTTGTGACCCTCTTGAGGGTCACAACCCCCAGGTTGAGAACCATTGCATTAAGTAATAAAAATCAGGTAACTACAGATTCTCAAGTTCTTATTATACGTGTTCTTATCAAACTTCCAGTAGATTAATTAAGTCTAAAAATATAATATTTTAACCATGTGTGGCTAATGTGCGCATGTTTATATTGGCAACAATTTCAGATGAGCAACATGCTGCAGACTGATTTTTAAACCTACACTTTCATATTTTAAAAATGGAAACAGGTATGATGAATGATTTGTTTTCGTCTCATATGCAATTAGTGCCCAAATAAAATGTGCCCATATTACATTATCAAGTTTGTATTTGCGTCAGTGCTGCTACAAGTTCTTATGTCTGGTCTATTTTCTAACTATCTCTCATAACATCTCAAGCATGGCATGAATGTTGCACAAAGGAGTAGCTTGAGTTATAAAAGCTATGAGTATTAAAACATTATCACTAAGCACAACACAAGAAAGCAACAAATAACATAACTGTCACTCTTAGATGGTATTACCAGGATAAATATAAGCTATAATTTCTGTCGAATGTGCAAAATTTGTTTTCTGGAACAGTGGCAAGATGTCAGATTTCATTCAAGAAAAAATATTAATCTTTATTTTGCACATATTTTTAGCTTAAAATAGATCTAGAGTCAGTAAACCCAGACAAAGTTTGAGGGTTATTTATCCACTCAAAAAGACCTCAAACCTTCTCTATTCAAACTTAATGCTGAAACTGAATATATTCAACAGTCGTTTCTGTGAAGTAGATTTTTGTGTCCAGCAGCGAGGCAAAGTCGGGAAAAAGAGAGAGAGGTTAATCACGCTGCTGCTTCACAAATATCTTTCTCCCTGAGTGAGGAAGCCACATTTTTACATTTTATATTAACAGAAACTAAATGTAATCGGTGAAGATCCAGGCAGACCGAAGCCAGTCCCAAACTGGCGGCGGCAGAGTTTGAATCTGTCTTCACCGCAGACAATAAAGCACAGAGATTTAATATGCTGGCTTTGTAAAGCTTAATCACATAAAAAAGAAACACCTTTATACTGCAAAAATGGACAATTTAGCTAATAATTAATTGGGATGATATCAGGATTCTGGCACAATGACGCCTACTGTCTGAAAGCCACATGTATAGTCAAGTGTTTGGGAGCCTCTTTTTTAACCAGCCATCAAAAAATAAATAATTTAATTCATAGATTCTTATATCAGGGCAACCCCAAGCAAACGAGAGATAATTTTAGTGTCTATAATCTCATTAATTCCACAATAGAGCCGGTCAACAGAAACACAAATGCTTCCTTTAAACAAAAAGCATCAGAGAGCAGTGAGACAAGTGACTGGGACCTCTGAGCGTGTTCTGTTAGGGGCCGATGTTCCTGTCTTGTTCTTATTTTTGGGTCATTGCCACGCTGCCCTCTCCCTCTGTTCTGCCAGCGGCATCCTCAGGCTTCACTGATGCCCCTCCGAGCCTCCACCTTGTCCCACACAGACTCAAACTAATCTGCTCACACAGTAGCTGGCCAGACATCTGTCCATGATAACCCCCTGGATCGTCACATGTGGGTTAAATCGTGGCTGTTGTGATGCTAAGAGATCCCACATTAAACCAACACATTTATGTCAGAAAAAGGTCACCAGCCTCTGCTTGTGATTTCACGATATGAGTAGAGATAACCGCTATAACAGCGCCGTGTGGAGGAGCGACCGCCAGCAAACGCTCGGCTTAAAAAGCACAGGGGGTTTCTCATATTGTGGTTCCCCTTCTCCTACTCTGAAGGCTGGATAAGCTCCTTTGTTAGGCACTCAGGGATATTCAAGTCACCCCCTGAAAAAATCCAGCATAGCTAAAAATGGTTTTCTTATCAACTTTTCTGGTTGTCTGTTTTTTTTTCTGAGCAGCAACTTTGTTCAAAAAAGTCCTTGAAGTGATTAAAAAAACATGCATGCAGAGAGTGACTTTGCATTAAGTTGAGTTGGTTATCAGAGCTGTTAATCACATCCATTTCATACACTAATCTCTACCAGATTGTGTAGTGCATGTATTTACACAGACACAAACACAGACATGAAACTTACTTGCAGAGGGATCAATGCACGCGGCCATGACACACAAATACATGATAAATTCCAAAGGTTTGAGACAGTGCACCCCAATTTGGGCCTCTGGCTCTCAAAACGTGTAACAGAAGACATAAAGGAATTCAAATCACAAAAAACCTCACTAGTGAGGGATAAAAATAGAAACTAAACATTGTGGTCAAACTTGAACCTCGGCCTCTGAGACAATCTTGAGAAGAGGAAGTCTTTGCTGAGACGGATGAATGAGCTCTTCTTCTTCATTTTTTGCAGGAGGGAGGCGGGTTCGGAAGGAGCGTTTCTCTCTCAGTATTCGTGGGAAACTAAAAATTCCCTCATTAACAGTGTCCGAAGGGGAGAAACGCAACGGTAAACCGGTTCCATATGTTACAGAAGGAATCTCTGAGGCAGGAGCAGCCTCTCTCTTTGTGCATCTGTGCCTTTTCTTCAGCTTTGTGCAGAGAAAGAATACACGTAAATTGTCCTTTTTTTGGTGATATTAAGTTCCCCAAAAGAGTACGAACAAGTTCAGGAAGACCTTGTAAATAATTCTCCTTTGGTCAAGAGGTCTGGCTTCCTGATAGAACTGCTACCTTACAAATTAAAGATTTGTCTTCATTTAAAGTCGCTTTCAAATGATTAGATACAAAAATACAGAGCAGATGTAGACAACAAACAAGCAGCAAAGTAAAGTGATGAAGCAGCATACTCACTCTACTCCTTCTCTCCCAGATACCAGGTACTGTGTCCTTTGTCTCTCAACCTGAGGCCCCTCATCATCTCTGTCCCCTCGTCCCTCTTAGCCTCCTTTACATACCCCTTCACCTGATATCAAACAGCCCTGACCTAAAATCAACAACGTACGGCATCCAGACAACAACAAAAAAACTCAAAACAAAACACCCAGCTCCGCGGCCGTTCTCTCATGAAGAGCCTCAGTGTGTGTGCTTAACCAAGTGTGAGCTCTTCCTGAAAGAGAGAGGAATGAGGGAGGCAGAGCATCTTCTGTCTCTCTCCCCGTGGTACTCAAAATGGTCCTCACTTACCCCTCATCCCCTTTCAAACTGGGTCATGGTTGGGGGTTGGGGAAGGGGATGGGTGTGTGTTTGAATGTGTTGGATGAGGAGGAGGTGGTGGGGTTTTAATTCCCCTTGGAGGGGAAGTCTGACTGACAGACAGTGATAGGGTGGAAGAGGAAGTACGTGGCTTTGGAGGTAAAAGACTCATTGACGTAGTGAGACCTCTGGCCACCGAGCGCGGCAGGACGGGGCTTTCAGGAGAGAGTCAGGGAAGCAGTTAGAGGTCTGGCCTTTATGTTTTCGTAACACTGTTATAGTGCATCTAATGTAGCCTACATGTACCCTTTTGAGTCCAGTAGATCCTAATTAAAGGACCAGTGTGTAACATTTAGGGGGATCTATTGGCAGAAATTAAATATAATATTAATAAGTATGTTTTCTTTAGTGTATAATCACCTGATAATAAAAATTGTGTTTTCGTTAGCTTAGAATGAACTGTTTATATCTACATAGGGAGCAGGTCCTCTCCATGGAGTTTCTACAGTAGCCCAGAACGGACAAACCAAACACTGTTAACTTTTCCTGCTTGGGTCAGAGTCGATAACGTTACTCGCTCCCGTCACCCCCGCTCTCTCTCTTGCTTCATCACTCACTTCCCACGTACACACACATTGTAAGCACTCTATTCTTTCAACAACTGGCTCTAGAGATACTGCCAGATCTTATACGCTGTTCCTTTAAACATTAATATAACATTAATTTAGCCAGTTACTTGGAGAAAGCCCTTGAGATGAGGATATCAGGATAAAATTTAGGGTGTTTTGGTTACCTTAGAATGAGTCGTTTATATCTACATAGGGAGCGGGTCCTCTTCACGGAGTCCGCCATGTTGCTCAGCCATGTTTCTACAGTAGCCCAGAACGGACAAACCAAACTCTGTTAACTTTTCCTGCTTGGGCCGGAGTCGATAACAGTACTCGCTCCCGCCGCCACAGCTCTCTTTCTCTCTTACTTCACCACTCACCTCCCACGTACACACACACTCTACACACTGGCGACCACCGTATCTCTCCAACACGCTTGGCACACGGGAGAGGCTTCAGTTGGTTGCAATCTCCACACCTCACTGCTAGATACCGCCAGATCCTACACACTGCACCTTTATAAGGTATAACTTGTATGAAGCTTGTATTTTCTCTACATAGTAAAACATTTTGTACTTGGTTTGCAAAAAGGAAAAAGAAAAACAAATGCTGAATTGAAGTAACCAGAAAGTAGGAAATGTAGGAGATGTTACTATACAGCTACTAACGCAAACAGAGATAAAGCTTTAGAACATGTTTACTTATACAACAAGAAGCTATGGAGCTAATGGGAAATAAATTCAGAAATACTTGCAGTTAAACTTCTGTGGGAACTCCCCTCCCCTCACACCTTTTAGATGTCGGATTACGGGGGGACTGTGTCGGATAATTTCTGTAACTTTAACTCCCACTTCACGCCGTGATTTACCAGCTGTGTGGAGGTGAGAAAGGAGCCAGCTTTCTCTCTCTAGCTCTCTTTTGTGTACAACTCACTTCAACTCTATGAAGGCCTTCCAGGAGAGACTGTCTGAAGATGTTTTCTGGCGTAACCCGGCCCTCAGAGCGGGATATATTGGCCCATATTAGGCTATTGCAGATATGTTAGTATTGGTGCATGTCAGGCAATAAGTAACCAGAAATTGCAATATAGAAATGCCAAAGAGCTTAAGTTTGCTGTAGTTTACAAACAGTGTCACGATTACATCGTTCACCCACCAGAGAGACTGAAATATCTCATCCACTATTGGTTGGATTGCTATGCCATTTTGTACAGACATTCATTGTCCCCAAACGATGTATCCTAATAACCTTGGTGATCTCTTGACTTTTCCTCTAGCACCACCATGAGATTTACGTTTGTGGGTTTTAGTGAAATGTCTCTACAACTATTGGATGGATTGCTGTAAAATTTGGTCCAGATATTCATATTCCCTTCAGGATGAATTGTAATAAATGTAATTTTAATTCCCTGACCTTTTAATTTATTGCAAGCTTCAGGCAAAATATTTACTTGTCAAGTACTATGCTTTATGACCAGAGCAAGTATCAAGTAACTGGCCTTCAAATCATCCTCAGCTACTGCTTCTTTGAGTTTAGTGCTAATTATAAAATGTTCAATTATAAAATGTCACGCTCAGTACATAGCCTATATTGTTCACATTTGTTTTTAATATATATAATATAATCAATATAAACAATATTTGTTATGTGAAACTAGAAGGGCCTTGTGGGTGTTTTCCTCCGCCAACCAGTCAAGTTGCAGTTTACATCCATGCCTGATGAAAATGTCATCACTTCATAATTTTATCCTGTTAGACATTTCTGTGAAATTGTCATAATTAGCATATGAATTCTTGAGTTATGATCAAAAAACTTGTTTTGTCACAGTGACCTTTGACCACCAAAATCTAAGCAGTTCATCCCAAATTTGAAGAAATTTGAAGAAAAGAAAGTCGCCAAGTCGGCATCACTGACAGTTCGTCCCTTCAGATCTCCCTCCAAAGTCGCTCCCCCAAAATTATCATAATGAACGTAAACAACAAACATGGCTACTGTTAGCAGTCACAGCTGTCGAGCTAGCAGCTTGTGGAAGACGGTGACGCTCAATGAGCGCACTGGCAGAGTGCTCACAGGTAGACAGGCAGGTAGCCTGTCCAATCATTACATTCAGCCCGAATTAAATGATTGGACGGGTTTATTACAGTCCTGAGATGACCACATACAGGGGATTTTGTTCTATTTTTTTGTCAGAGCATTTAATTTATTGATTGCTGTTGGGATGTAAAGAGAATTTCAACAAATATAACAAAAATATTTTTGAATAAGATTACAAACCCTAGTTTTAACTTTCAGTGTTTGCCTTATAAATCCAATATCAATACTGTACAGTATTATTCAGACCACTGGTCATGAGTTTCATACCAAGTCCAATGTGTCAAAGCATAACAAATAATTGATGCCCAACATGCTGCATGTTATGAATGCCAGTAGATTTTGCAGTTCTGAGAGATGGCCAGAGAGCGGCCAACCATAAAAAACAACTAACAAGTTCACACAGAAAGTTGCTGTAGAAGTCATAAAAGGACACTTTGAACTCTTTGAGATAAAAGTTGGGAAACATCCAAATAATCAGCTGACCCTGGCTCTTCTAGATGTTTGATGTCAACCGCCCATACTGCAGTCTCTGCCTGCAGATATATGGCTACTTGGTCATAATCCTCCCCATCACTTTCAGCCTCTGCATGCCCTCCTCTCTCCGCCACTCTGCCTCCTCCCTAAAGCCCTCGCATAGGGTCATAATCATGCAACGCTACGAACAATAAAAGTTGTTCGTTTGATATTGTCCAAATCCACTCACCAGCGGTAGTTGCTCAAATTAGCACTGCACGCTATCTCAGCCTCTTTTCTTATCTCTCTCCTCTGAGCGGACCAATTGCTATCACCAAATTTCACAGATCATGTGCTGAGAAATCAGAGGGTATAAATCCTCTTTAAATTCATATCATGTCGCTCAAAGTCCACAGCTTCCGTTAAATATGTTTTTCTTTAATGTACAGCTATCGCAATTTTGCCATTTTGTTATGATGAATGTGAAGTTGATAAGTGGTGAAATGTATTTTTTCATCTCTGTAATAACCTTGAATAATTTGACGGCCTCATCTCCTTTTGATGTGTATTTCATGGCGCGCTTTCCTCAGTCATACATTTTTTTTTTTATAGAAAAGATGTGATCTTGATTTTGATGCACATATTGCTATAATATGCGTACTAAAGAAGAAGAATGGCAGCTATTCACAGTCAATCAGACTAAAGGCCTTTTCCTATGAGTGCTTTGACAGCAAAATAAAAAGTCCCCAGCTCAGTTCTGGCCCGGGTACCCCGTGTTCAAACTCCACCTTGTGAATAAAACACACTAAATCGCTATGTAAGCCACTTTTTTATATCTGTTTTGTGAGTTTGTTTATGCCACAGTCGAGGTCGACTTTGCAGACTCAGCCAGCACACGGATAGAGATGATTTATTACTTCCATTTTCTGCTGACATAAAGTGGAACAACTCCTTGTTGCTGTCACTGCCAAGTCCTGACATAAGGGGGTATAGCTCAGTGGTAGAGCATTTGACTGCAGATCAAGAGGTCCCCAGTTCAACTCTGGGTGCCCCCTGGGGAAGAATATTTGTAGTGGAAAAATACAGCCAGGTTTAAGTTATATTATACATGAGCACAACCTGTGACCCAAATTCGTTTTAGTATGTATTTTTGCACTTGAAAAGAGACATACGGTGAATATTTGACTGTGTGGTTGATGGATAGTATCCTCCCACAATGCAATTTACGAAAGAAACGGAAGAGCAGCTCACAGCGGGAGAAAAAATAAAATAAAATAAAATTACCACCTTGCGGTTGTATGCCTCCCCCAACCAGTCAAGTTGCAGTTTACATCCATGTCTGTCCAAAATGTCATCACTTCATTATTTTATCCTGTTAGATATTTGTTTAAAATTGTCATAAATAGCATATGAATTATTTAGTTGTGGCCAAAAACGTGTTTTGTGAGGTCACAGTGACCTTTGACCACCAAATTCTCAGTTCATCCTTCAGTCCAGGTGGATGTTTGTGCCAAATTTGAAGTAAATCGCTCAAGGCTTCCCTGATATATCACATTCAGGAGAATGGGACGGACGTGAGGTCACAGTGACCTTTGACCTTTGTCCACCAAAATGTAATCAGTTCATCTTTGAGTCCTAGTGGACGTTTGTGCCAGCGTGGAGGCATAAAAATGTGGGTGGTAGTGAAACAGCTCCAGAAAAAGTTTGTAAAACAAAAAAAAGTAATAAATATTAAGAAAGACATTTTGATTTTTGTGTTTGTGAAGTTTAACTGGCAAAGTTGCAGTTGATGGACGTCTGATGTTGCATGTACACTTTAACTTCATGTTAGTATATAGCGGTTAAGGGTGTTGATTTATTTGTACACCAACAGCTAAAACAGTACATTATGTATACATTATGCTACAACCGTAGCAGTGTTAACATCACATGGTACAACTGAGTATTATTGCTAATAGCTATGATCAGCTGTTCCGACTCTATATAACCAATAATGCTTTAGCTCCTCCTGCTGTCATAGCAGTCTCCAGTAACTCTTAAGAGACATTTCAGAGCCAACTCATAATGATGATGTCTTTTGTCTTCAGTGCAGCACTAGAAAGACTGTTAATATCACGTGTCTGTAAGCTGTGGTTGGTGTACACATGGGACGGTCTGCTGGCTTCCTCACATAGACGATATATTAGACAGAGACCAGAGTTAATGATGCGGTGCAAATCGCTTGACTGGCACTGTAATACAAACTCTGTATATTTCATCATACACAGCTAAGACTGATAGGACCTCATTGAAATATTCCCAACCAGTAGAGATGAGTTTGAGTAGCTTCAGTGGCCACTGAAACGTTCCCAGATTACAGGTATAAAACAAACACCTTCAGTGGGTACGACTTTACCGGCCCTCAGTGCGGAAATCTCATCATGTATACACTAGGACTACATAAAACAGTATTGAAATAATTGCATGAATGCGTGTGTCATTACATTACACATAGAACACATATAAACTATACATGTACATGTACATGTAGTTTGACAACATGAGGATCATGTCAGATTATGTTGCGAAACCTCTCATTTCTCGTCCCGCTCCACAGCATAAAGAGCAAGAGTTTCTCTGTTTGACATTTGAACCAACTTATCAACACTTTGTCTGAAATATTTCATAGTCCTTGTGCATATAAACAGCCTTCAAAAAATATGCATATATCAGCATGTCATTAAACAGACAGCTCATAGATGGATTGAGGAGATTGGGGTTTCTTAACTCCCATAATCCTTCAGCCTGTCTGCATAAACCAAACTAATTTGGCTCATTTGACAGTGTATCGTCCATGTAAACATCAAAGCAATGTTAAGAGGAGGCTTGACTGACAGATTCTTGTCATTTTTTTTTTCTTCACAATATGGTTCCACTCAAGGTCATTACAGCAGTTTCTCTATTTCTGAGTTGTAGACTGACGGGTTGCTATTGATGTGCATTAAGCCTGAGACAGCAGTGTCATCATGACATGGGGATTTCATGGAAAAGTTTAACTTCCTGGGAAACAGTGCATCTTTTTAAGATTTTAAGACTTTATTTGATAGTGATAGTTATAAAAGGGGGATAGAGAGGGACAACATGCAGCAAAGGGCCACAGGTCCGATTCAAACTCTGGGCCGCTACAGTAAGGACTCAGCCTTCGTAAATGGGGCAGCCACTCTACCAGGGTGCCCTGATATCTGACATCTTTAAAGATGACAACACAGTCCTCATCAACACGTGAGGTCAGGAATGTCTCAGTTTACCACCAGAACGTTGAATTTGAATGACAATTTCCTGATGGTAAACTTTCCGAGGACTGACTAAACTCCAACCAATAAAAACTACAACAATTTTTTTAAACACTTCCCCCCCTGCTATCAAGTTAACGTAATCCACTCAGTGTCGTGTCCCACACCAACATCCCGTTTCAACTGTATTGAATCACCATTGTCTCTGACTGAATCAGGAGCTTTTAGCAGCTGAGCTCGGCTCCATATTACTGGTGACTGAGAGCGCTGTAGCAGCCGTGATACAGAGTGTGTTACTTCCTCGTTAAAAGAATCACAATCTGATAATTCTGTTGTTGATAATAGGCTGTTGAGCTCTTACGTACAGTGCTTGTATAGACTAGTTTTGTGTTGAACTGAACGAAACAGCTTGGACTAGCAACACATTGAAAGTACTACTGAACTGAAGACGGTCAGTGCTGAGCGTTGCCTTATGAACGGTGATGTGTTCAATTACTGATGTACAAACAGACGTGCATTTCAAAGGTGATGTGACTGCTTAGCTTAGGGGAAAAAATTTAAATGAAATCTTTACAACCTCTACTTTCAACGGGCATCACATCACGAGAGTAAAAACTCAATTTAATGAGGTCTTCTCTTTACTGTAAGTCACATCTCCTGCAGTTCTAATGTTTAGTCAGACAGTAACTGAACCTCTTGACGCTGTCTGCATATTTCACATACAGAGTCACAGCAGTAGCTGCTACTGTAAACTATGTGTGTGGTGTAAATATTAAAGTGGCAGCAGACATAAAATGACATAAACAACGATTTCTGATCTCTTTATGAAACTATGTAGCTGTGGATTTAAATACCAGAGGTAGTTCAGGATAAACTGTGTGAGAGAGAGAGAGAGAGAGAGAGAGAGAGAGAGAGAGAGAGAGAGAGAGAGAGAGAGAGAGAGAGACACCATATCGTGTGCCCAGCATCGAGAGAGCTACCAGGGAATCAGAGACTTTCTTGGGGTGTTTGGGTTGGCTGAGCAGCTTCTATTGGAATGAATGTTTGGACACCATTTAGCCTAATTACATCCCACTGGTACTGTACTGTATAAGACATTGGCCAAACTTTTGACAGCAGGTCAGGAGGTCTCTTGTTAAACTCTGGCTGTCTCCCTTGTTTACTCAGTGATCAGTGCATAAAAAAACAAAGTGTGAGCAGATTCAGTGCGATATTAAAGCACTGTAGGTCAATAAGTTCACTCACTGGCCAACACAAAACAACTTGTATTTGTTTGAAGTAGAAGGGTTGAGGCGTATAATGTTCCTTTATCTCAAGTCAGCCATAACTGTCATGCAGTTTATGACAGTCAGACAATATAGCTCAGTGGTAGAAAATTGAACTACAGATCAAGAGTTCCCTGTTTCAAATCTGGATATTCCCCAGTGGGTGACTCTGTGCCTGAAAAGTGAAGCCAATGCTGAAGTGCTTTAAACTTTCATTCTTGCTAATAGCCAGCAGGAGGCGACTCCTCTGGTTGCCAAAAGAAGTCTGATTGTATAGAAGTCTATGAGAAAATGACCCTACTTCTCACTTGATTTATTACCTCAGTAAACATTGTAAACATGAGTTTATGGTCTCAATCGCTAGTTTCAAGTCTTCTTCAATACAGCATGATGTTCATTTAGTAAATTATGGTCCAATTTAGAGTCAAGTAGACCATAAAGCAGGGGATGCTGAAGGGCGTGGCTACCTTGTGATTGACAGGTCATTAACATGGCGTTGTCCGTGTTTTCGTCTTACAACTTAAAACGGCTATAGGTCAGTTTATCAGAGATCGCAAATACTAACAGCCAAGATATAGCCATAGTTGCACTATTATCTAAGAAAAAAACAAGACCTGACAAGAGTCTGAATGAAGCTCAATGGTCATCTCTGTGTTCCCCCTGTGATCCCATATACAGTATGACCTCTAGGTGTCAACATGGTTTGGAAGCACTGGAATACATATTTATTCTGGTCAAACTAATGGATTTACAGGAGCCAGAATAAATGCATCAACAGAAGAAAAAAAAAAGGAACTGGTTCTTAACTTAACTACTTAACTGGGCCATCTGTAAGGTAATATCAATTCGACGTGAAACGGTTGATGCTTTTATAGACCATCTTCTGTTTAATTGCAGGAGTATATGCACAAACTGTTACCTCAGTACAAAACCACTTCAGTGAATCAATATTGATGCAAAGCGCTCACCGCAGGTTAAACAGCATGTTTCCGATCGTTTTATTTAGTACTGTGTAATCGCAGCTGCTGATTAGTGCTGCAGCCAGAGGGGGGGATTTATTAGTACAATTACCTGCAGAGTGGTGTGTGTGTCTGTGTGTGTGTGTGTGTGTGGTGTCTGGCTGGAACGGAAACCTGTAGACTTTCAGAACGCACTAGTACACAGTTTGACACCTGTGGCTGCGATGTTATGTAATGTTATGTGTTA
This sequence comes from Adelosebastes latens, assembly GCA_916700685.1. Lineage (NCBI taxonomy): Eukaryota > Metazoa > Chordata > Actinopteri > Perciformes > Sebastidae > Adelosebastes > Adelosebastes latens. The sequence continues at coordinate 30,921 of CAKAKR010064491.1, read as the reverse complement.
TGTGCCAGTGGTTCTCAATCATAATGTCAGGACTCAGATTCCTGCTATTCATTTGAGATATCCCAGCCTCTTTAAGGGACGACAGAAAATCATCATCTGTGCTGTTAGGCTGCAATAAACAGCAAGAAGGACTCATACACTGTGTGCAAGCACACAATATTTCCACAGGGGGCACCCAGAGTTGAACTGAGGACCTCTTGATCTGCAGTCAAATGCTCTACCGCTGAGCTATACCCCCCTCTAACCTCTAGTGCCTTTGTTGTGTTCATCGTATGACCCTTCAACATAGAGAGGACAGTATGTATGTGTAGATCTTGCCGGATACACAGTATAGGGTAATGGATGGATGGATAGATGGATAGATGGATAGATGGATATAGGGTCTATAGATAGCATACCATAAACAATGCACACTATAAACAGTGCTGCACACTAGTAAACAAACCATCCAACCAACCATATCATGCAATTTATGGAAATCCTGGCTGAGTATCTATTAATGCACACCAGAGGAAAACACTATACGGTCTTATCTGTGTTTACTCTTACTTTTGGTAATAAGTCCATTTTGTTCATGTACAGTAAGAAATCTGATGTACATATTTTGTAAAATGTACTATATTCATCAGCAAGATTATAGGGAACCCCCAGAGACAGCTGGTGGAGCTGTACAATACACGAACCAGGAGGAAAGTACCATTAATAGTTCAGGACCCTTTACATCCTTTGTTTAATGAATTTGAAAAACTCCCCTCAGGACGACGATAATTATTTTTATTTATTTATTTATTTATTTATTTATTTTTCCTAATCTCATGTAATTTAACCGACGTCAAAGGAAGCTTTTAAGTGTATGTACAGTAGGTCTGTGAAGTGTGCGTGTCTGTGAAGCCAAAGACAAAATTTCCACGCAAGTAGACAATAAAGATGTCTATTCTTTCTAATATTAGATGTGATTACTTGGCAAGACAACAAAAAAAGAGCAGTTTGTAAGGTGTGAGTTCACTATGTTGTGTACAACAGTGTCTCAATATTTTATTTCACCCTTGACTGCAAGAAAAGTCCCTGGGAATATTAAACCCTTGTTCATTTTGTTCAGTAATTAGCATGGAGCAAATTAATTAACACGGGGTGAATGGAGGCTACGGCATCTACAAAGCACATGTGCATTATCAAACATTCAGACGCTCATGAGTGAAACCACGAAGTCAATATATTTGGGATTGAGAGAAAAGGTGATTCCTCCTCCTTGACTCAGTAGCTGTCTGTTTTGTTAGAGGTCTGAGTTGAGCGTCTGTTGGTGAATAAATCATCATCATAATAATAAATTACAAATAACATATCAAACATGTATGAGGGGGTATAGCTCAGTGGCAGAGCATTTGACTGCAGATCAAGAGGTCCCCAGTTCAACTCTGGGTGCCCCCTCTGTTTATTACTAATGTAAACACTGCTCTGTGTACATGTGCGGCATGTTAAAGCCGACATAGCAGCAAACAATAGAGAAAAAGGCTTCAAAGCTCGCAGCTTTAAACTGGCTGTTGTAGACTATATTCTATAGATCCTGATAATGTTGGCTTGATCTCTGCTTCACTTTTTCCATATAACTCTTTTAGGTTTAATTTTTTCACCAAATACTATATGAACCCTGCATCCCACCACCTTATAATACACTTCTTTCATCTTATATTGTTACTGTCACGCTCTTGTGGTTATAGCTCAGTGTTGGATCATAACACAAACTCTTAGTGCCCCCTCTGTTGATAACACACATTATATAGTCATAGCTGCGACTCCATATGTGGAATAAAACACCCTTCATATTTATACTCTAAAAGGTATTGCTTTAAATTGGAGACAGTCTGTGTTCGTTAGTAAAATACACTGAGCATGTTTTATTTAGAGTAACATAACTTGGAATTGAATCACTCTATATGTAAATAGACTGTATTAAAGTTTTATTTCTAACATTTTTCAGCTGTATTTGTGCGTATAAAAAGTTATAGGCTACAATATTTTTTTTCAATCTTAGATGGTTTAATATTTTGAGTGATTATCACTAATTGGTTGTCTTGTATTTGGGGTTTCTGGCAGCTTTTTACTTTGTTGAATTGACAATATGATAAATCAGACTTGTAGCTCAGATTGTGCTGAAAAAAAAGACACCATGCATGAGTGGTAAGGACAGTTTGAAAGGTGCTAAACAAGGACAAAAATTAACCAAAATTAACCTATAGGTTAAATATCGATAAAACTATGGCTGCCCCATCTTAGTCGACTAATCAGCTGTTTTGGTCTTAGTCAACTAAGATTTCTTAGTAATTTTTTTATGCTTTTTCATGCTGAATGACTTCCAAGAAACTTATGAGTACATCTCTGGTAAACGCAAGATTTAAAGTGGTGCTTTTGTGTGATTCTTTGTGCAGAAACTCTGTTTTACAGATTTTTGAACTTCCTTCGCACAGTATGCACTATATCTGCAGAGCAAAGTGGTCAGAAGATCTAATGATGAAAATCTTGCAAACTAGTGACAATACTGTATATTTTTTTTTAACTCTGGGAAATCAAAAGAACAACTGTTTGTGGTAGTTGAATATTGTTTACATCTGGAGCATAACAAAGCAAGCCTAATAAACTAGTACAAATTTAGAAGTTAGTCTAAAGGGGTATAGTTCACTGGCAGAGCATTTGACTGTCGATCAAGAGGTCTCTGGTTAAATTCTGGACGTCCTCTCATCATTAATAATGGTTTCTTGCTTTGCACAGACATAATTGTTAATACTCTGTAATATATTTTTCCTTGCTCAGCAGTAGTTTATGCATTTAATTTATTTTCCTAACCTTTTCTTCGGAGCTCCATATAGTTCATTGGAGTACAAAACATAACGTTCTCTGAAATTTGTGTGTCTCCATCACATGTACAGCAGCAGGACTGAGCCACACTTCATTTCATACTTTGCCATAAAAAGTCTTCAACTCATCAGCCTTTAAGATTCTCATCTCTAATTAGCGTCGAGGAGATGAGTTAACCTGAGGTGAACGGACGGCCGGGCGTCTCCGTGAGCATGTGTACATTATCATCCATAATCATGCATGCCAAGACACACATGCACACGTGTGCATCGCCTCCTCGGGCTCAGGCTCACCTGCACGCTCAGAGACTCATTAGAGAAGGAAGGAGGAAGAGTAGGGGGTGGAGGAAGGGAGGGAGGGAGGGCTGGAAGAGGAGGAGTCTGAGGATCTGTGTGTGAATGAAGGCAGTGTTTGTGTTTGTATTGACTATAAAATATATGAGGAATTAGAGGTAAAAATTTGTCCCAGTAACCAAGTTAAAGGGCGTTGGTATAGCAAAGTGCTCCTGAGGGAAAAAGCTGCTCTGTGGTTGAGTTTGTATATATATATATATATATATATATATATATATTTATGTGTGTGCTTGGGTGTGAGTCAGGCTGAGAGTGACTCAGAATTAGATGTTTCTTGTTGTGTCTTCAGGCGAGGATGGAGCGTATTCGACGTGTGGATGTGTGTGTGTGTCTACATGCGTAGGTGCATGTGCAGATCACCTTTGCCTTTGCTGACGGGTTTAGAGGGCAGAGGGAATGTGTGTGTTTTTGTTTAAACCTCTGAATGTGTGTGCTCATAAACTACTGTACATGTGTGTTATTCTTATTCATATTATTCCCATTCTCCAGGGAAGTGGCCAGTCTTTCATTACAGTGTGTGTTCACTCGTCTGACAGATCTGCTCCTGAGGCGGCTGCTGCTGCTGCTAAATATCACACACCTGGATGCACAGCGTGTGCCGCTCCCTCTCGTTCCGTGTCTTCTAAGACCCTATTACCATGCTAATAATATCCAACAAATCACACAGCACTTTCACCTTGATGAGTCTACGTCTGAGAGGCCATACAGCACACATATGGGATTAGGGATGACTTCACTTACAGAGACGTATCTTTAATACCGCAGGAGCTGAAAAGCCTGGCAGAGGGAAGACGGATGAAGGAGACGAAGGTTTCTTTAAATAACATCCCAAATATGTATAAATACCACAGCTGGTTCCAAAATTACCATCATCTACTGTATCTGTTTGTGCCGTGAAATGGGAATTGGAGAGTACAAGTTGGATTTAGTTTATGAATGTGTATGTGCACACTGGAAGTATGTTTGTGGGCATTGTTTTGCTTATATGAAACAAAACTTGACGATTAAAGAGCAAAAAACATTTAGTAGTGGTTAGTATCTTATGATACTGCTGATTTATACATATATGAAAAATTATTATTGTTATAGGATCACAATCATCAGCGGTGAAAGAAGTACTCAGATTGTTTACTTAACTAACCTAAAAGTAGCAATAACAGGATGTGAAAATACTTGATTACAAGTAAAAGTTATGCACTTAAGATTTTAATTTTAAGTAGAGAATTTATACCAGCAAAAATGAAAACAATAAAAGTGCTCATAATGCAGAATGATTCATTACATTATGCTGCACCCGATTCGACTGTTATCAGGCTGTTAAAGCATATTAAGCTACTCTATAAGCACTATAAGCTCGCTATAAGCACCATAGATGTGGGTCAGTAGGGGCCTAAAACTCCTACTACTGTACGTTGTAAAAGTGAACGTGAAACTTAAAAGCAGTACGTAAAACTGAATGAAACGTTACGTTTTAAACACAAACAAAAACGCTTCTTGAGGTTTAGGCAACAAACCACTTAAGTTTAGTGAAAAACATTGTGTTTTAGCTTAAAATAACTACATTTCAGAAGGGAAAATGAAACTTAACGCTTGTGAACACAAAGACAACTACAAGTTGTTGGGATGCGATCCCCGCCTCTTGGGTTAAAGCCCTGTGTTTTGGAGTTTCCTGTCATAATTACTACGGTCGTTAGAGGTCGCTGTTACCCTCTTTTATACCTTCTTTTGGTGATCTACCATGTGAATAGATGATAAAACCTACTAATGGGTGTAGCAGGCCCCTATTGACCCACACTTATGTTGCTTATAGCGACCAATAACGCATATTTAATGGCCTGACAACAGTCTAATCGGCTGATTGTATTGTATACTGTATTGGATCATTATTCTTTAACTTCACCCTAAAAGAGGTTTGTGTACATAGATACACGTGTAAGAAAACAAAAGAAACAGAATTAAAGTGGCACTTTTTGCCCAATAATTGAAATCAAAATCTGGGCAAATACAATAAAGAAGGAAAAAAAAGTAAATAAAGAAATATACAAATGAGCAAACAAGCTGATAGACATTCAGAAGTTATTTAAAAGTAGCCACTAATATTTTAACAAACTACGCAAGCTAGGACAAAAATATTTAATGATACTCATCACCTTGACCTCCAGTCACATAGTCGCATAATCTCATATCTCTTCTTTAAATACTGTTGTTGTGTCATTTAATCTATGACATCATATTTTAAGGTGTGGAAAATCTTAATATGCAAAGTAAATATTAACATCCGTCAAATAAATGTAGTGGAATAAAAAGTACAATAGTTCCCTCTGAAACGCATTGCAAGAAAATAACTGCATACATGAAACCACCAAATTCATCAAGGTCACGTAAAATGTTAATCTGCTAATTGAAATTCTGGAAGTGGAAATGGGTGCACGTTCATTTTGACATGCTAAATAATGGTAGCAATATGTAAAAGATTGCAATTTTTTTTTCTTTCACGCTTGGTTAATGTATCGGTTAGATAAATCTGACATTAGAATAAATGAAGTTGAACCGGTTGTATAGGCTCGCTGCATCCTCGCCTATGTGTTTTGTAAAGGACTTTGGTAACCCACTTATGCAGCTGGATTTGCATTGAGTGAATTGAAGCGAAAGATTTAAATGGCATCAGTCTTGCTATTAAAGCAAAGCAAAACATCAGACAAACAGGGAGGAGCAGCTCTCTCTCTCTCTCTCTCTCTTTGTGTGTGTGTGTGTGTGTGTGTGTGTGTGTGTGTGTGTGTGTGTGTGTGTGTGTGTGTAGAGGAGCAGGGGGAGTGCTGTCCCTTGCCTCTGCTCAGTGTGTGCAGCAGCTGCAGCTTTCAGCCTCAGTCTACACTGTAGGGGCCATTCTGCTGTCTGAAAGACTGATAGATACAAAGAGCAGAATGGTGATGAGAGATGACTCGGAGGAGAGCGCTGATGGTGCGTTTCAAAACAGTCCCCCCCCTCTGCATGTTGCAATTCAACATTTCTATGAAGTGAAAACAAAAGCCAAGCTTCCGGGTCAAGGATTCGGAGCGGGCTCTAAAATACGGGTTGCACCGTTTGGGAGCTGTTTTTGGACGAGGCGAGAACGAGGGTAACGCGGCCATCAAAGCGTGTTTCACAACTGGCCTCAGGGCGGGAAAATCTTGACTGAATTAAGAGAGAGTAGTCCCCTCCCTCCTTCCCTGATATGAGGTCTCATCCTCTGTCGTCTGTCCGTGACACAGGAGAAAAAAAAAAAGAAAAAGACCACGGACACAGATGCTGACCTACGCCTGATGCACACATATGTTACAGAGGAAAACCCTGCAAGCGAAGCAATCAATTCTCACACTCTACAGAAACAAACAGGCATGCATGTATACCTAAACACACAAAGGGAGCTAAACACGCATGGCGCCCACAGTCTAATGAGACAGAGAGAGTGCATGAATGGAGTGCCCTGTTTCAGCCCATGGCACCGAGCGCTGTGTAGAAACAAAGCTCTCATGCAACATCCCCATTCATAGTCTGGCACTAAGGGTAGAAAATGGAGCTCACAGTATAGAGGTATTATAATATCAGAAAGCGGGGGGACTCGGCACACTATCCTCACCATCCCCCACCTTCCTCCCTGTGGGCCCTTGCTACCCGCCCCCACGAATCCCAGCACACCCTCACCCTGCCGCTAACCTCCCTCATTCTGCTCTCGCTACTGTTCCCCGTCCCCATCCCCCTCTCCAAAACCTCCACTTCCTCCTCCTCATCATCATCCACAAAGGACCATAAGGACGCTCTTTACACATCACATACGCCGCAAGCCACTGGATGAGAATAATGGTTCATTCCATTGCTGGAGGTCATGTATATACAGTACGATGCCTGTGGGCCAGTAACCAGCTACACAACCCAACCATAACACCTGGGGAAAAAAGGCTTTTTCACAATATTGGGGAACAGATTTGACCTTGATTACTACACATAACGTAGGACTGAAACTAATGTTTATTTTCTTTAACAATTAATCTGTCAATTAATTTCTTGATTTATCATTTGGTCTATAAAATGTAAAAAAATTGTGAAAAATGCCCGTCACAATTTCCTAAAGTCTAAAGTGATGTCTTCATATCCAACAACGAAGCATAGCACTCACCCTCCGGTTTCCCCTCAGGTTAACACTGTTAGCTATGTCAGCATTGTTGCTGTAGTTTTCACTGTTAGCGCGCATTAGTCCCGACCAAGCGTCAGTATGTGACAAGTCGGGATGAGAACGTGTTGGATATTCAGTGTACAATCAAATGAGACAAAGGAAAGCAGCACATCTTCACAATGAGGTGCTGAGTTTTGGGAATTTTTACCAGAAAAAAAATCACATAAAAAAACTGTTAATTGTGTGGTGACCTTTCAGATTTATCTTGTGACCCCTTGGGGGGGTCACGACCCCCAGGTTGGGAACAACTGCTCTATAGGTTATGACCAGACAAACCAAAATTTGAATTTGAATACATCTTTAGTCAGGTAAACATTTCTAGTAATTCAAATGAAAAAGTAAAGATTAAAACATTTAAAAATAATTATTGTATCCCATTCCTAATGTGAGATATGTTTATATCAGATGTGATGTTTCATGAGGAAGGGGGTATAGCTCAGTGGTAGAGCATTTGACTGCAGATCAAGAGGTCCCCGATTGAACTCTGGGTGCCCCCTCTCCACTAACTTTTCTTTTTGTCCTGTGCTGAAGCCATAATCTCAAACATTGTGTTGAACTTGATGTTGAGAAGTTCATTGAACAGCAGCTCAGATGCTTCGGAGTTCAACTCCAGATGCCCCCTGAAACTGTATACATATAACTCAAGTACCACTTGTCCTGTCTCACAAACCAGAAGGTGGAGCTTTGCAGTGGGAATGGTGTTTATGTACATAGTTGCTCTGTTTTGAGTGTCCATGGCAGCCAGCTGGGAGACAAAGAGAGAAGAGATAACGATTTCCAAACAAAGACAAAGACACCATACTGTGCGACTCAGAGTGTTTGACTCAAGATCAAACTAGACTTCAAAAAGATGAGTGAGAGAAGTTGGACAGTGTGGACGAAGGTGTGTATATTTTTTCTGCGTCACTTTTTAAAATAAAACTCTCCCCTTTGTGACTACACGCTCATAGGAAATGTAGTGTATCTAAACAAAGATTTTTCTGAACTGTACTTATAACTGCGAAAAAAAAAGTATAAATAACAGATGGTGATAAAGCAACATTCAATGATTATGGTCTCCTGTTAAATAACAAAGGTGGTCCTCAACACCCTTATTGTTGGTCTTTATAAATGGTTTCTGAGCGTCGTGGTAATTGAATGGTTACAGGGCATGCCACCTAACCACAAAGTCACCGGTGTGGGCCTTTAAATGTCATCTTCCTCTCTCGCTTTGTTTCCTATCTGCCTTTTCACTGTCAATTGTCCAATAAAAAATGAAATGAAAATGCCCCAAAATAATCTAAATAAATGGTTTCTATTGTCACGTCAACCGCATTTAGCATCTTATTCTCACACACTAGCTCTTATTTTGAAGGGGCACTCCAAACTGAACTCTAAAATGAAGGAAAGGGTTAACAAAGCCTTTAGCTCAGCACAGAACAAGCACAATAGAAGTAGTAATTAATGTCTGTTTGGTGTCAACTTTATGCTGCAGACAATCACGCTTTAGGCCTTTTTGGAACAAATCATGGTTTTCTAATGAGGCCGAAATGATGATGTTTAATTTCAATTTAGCTACGACAAGAATAGAAATGTTTAAAAATCGCATCTTTTGTGTTTGTGTGCCCCAGTGCACACATACTATCTGGCTCTTATTCAATACAGGACTTTGCTCTCAGTGAGAGGCAGCAGTGATGTGAAGCTAACAAGCAGGGGACGGCAGAGAACAACCCCCCACAGAGCGAAAAAAGATTTACAGACTTCAACACAAAGGTCAATTACTACTGTACACGCACACACACACAAAAACGCACAATTTCTTCACGTATTGATGAGATTGATTTCTTGTGCTCAGATGTACTTCTCCGCCAGCTGATGTGTGCAGGAGCTGATTAGATAGGTGATTTATGACTGACCATGAATAATGGCTCTCTGTGCTCAGCTAGAATTGACCTGAGAGGAGAGACGCCGGGGATGCATGATGAAAAGACAAATGGGTTAAGCGAGGTAAAGCGGGACAGATGGAACGAGATGAAGGGGGACATAAGAGCATTAGCCTGCTCCTGTACAGAAGCCGGGCTTTACTGTGAAGCTCATTGTCTCGGGCCAAAGCAGACCTGAGACCTGCCAACCGCGCTCACCCCCCCCTCTGCTTTGCCAGGGCTGACAATGTCAATGCTCACAATAGAGATGACAAACAGACTCGAAGTGAAGTATTAATAGAACGTAAATCACAAACAGGTCCCTTGAGGATGTAATGCAACGCAACAACACTAATGAGTGACTGATTAACAGCTGTCTATAAAAGACGTTCCATGCTTGGCACCTGACATTTCACTTTAAACAAGTTAATAGCTCAACTTCCACCCCTGTAGCTAGCGTGAAATTGGCACTTAGAGCATCACGAGTCGTGGACATCTATTTAGGGTGTGACAATGAGTCAATCAGTTTTGAAACACGCATGATTTCCCGCTGAAATTAATTAGCATTGTGTAATGAAATGTGGCTTTCGCCCTGCGGCGGCGTCGCTCTTTAAGTCAGACATCTTAGAGGGGCAACCATTGACTTCACCGTCCAAGCTCCGTGCTGCCAGGAAGGAAGGAGAGCACACAGACGCCAAATGCCGCTGCCAGCCGCAGTTGGATTTGTTTACTGCAGATAAGTAGAGACATCCTTGCCATCACAGTGACTGAACGCCGAGAAGATGATTTTGGCTGAGCTCGTGTGGAGGAAGAGGAGGCGGGGACGTCTGTGCTCATGTTGGCGTGAATGTGTGTGATATAACACACACACTTGCACCCTCCCGATGCACAGAGCGACTCCATATTCTAATTAAGGATTTATTTGGGTTAAGCTGTTGACATGAACCCTTGATAATCTGTAAGTGAGTCTCCCAGTTGACACGAATGATTCACTTCAACACCAATATTCTTGTCCACCTGTGGTGACTGCTGGTCTGCAAACTGAGCAGTCTGTTTCCAGCTGCTCCCTCACTCTCTCTTGGATATAAATTAAAATCTTTCGACTAGAATCATTTATTTCTCATGCGTTTATGTTTGCATTAATACATAGGAGAGAAATGATCCTAGTCCAAAAAGTTTAATCTCTATCTCTCGACAGACTCCCAAGAAAGAAGTTCAAAATGTTAAAACCAAACTGGCTCTTTATCAGGTACAGAAAAAGAGCCATAAGCCGGGTTGTGTTAACAGAAATACCCTAAAGAATGTCAAGAATGTCAAGAATGTACAGAAGTCAAACCTGAGAAGAATTTACTTTTGCAGGCCTGAGACATTTATTTATTTATTGCTTCCCTGAAACGTACACCATGCACATCTCAGAAACATCTTCTGTACAACATCTTCTCTTTTTCTAACAGCTGTTTGTTCGTTGCCTTGAGGGGATCATTCACCCTCTGCTGGTGGGGGTGAAGCATCTCGCTCAAGGATGTTTTAGTAGATCCTTCCGGTTGTGGGACACCCAATCATCAAAAAATATATACAAATGTGTTGTTGGCAGGCCCTGACCCTGTTTCTTCTGACAAATCCACGGGACATCATTCATGTTTATGACTTCCCATGAATGACAGGGGACAAGGATCTCCCAAGCTATTATACTTCTGGGTAATAACTCAGTGACAGTGCATTTCATCCATCAGCCATCATTCACTTTCATCTGACTGCACCATGGACACTATCACTCACTGTATTCGCCTTAAGGAGCAAAGCAGGCTGACTGAAGACCCCAGCTGCAGGAAGGGCCAAGGTTTATCAAACGACAATACTCAGAGACAGAGTTGATGCAGAGTTCAGCCTGAATTCATTAAAAGGGGTTCAAAGAGAGCCGCCACATAGCAAGTACGTGTCAGTATAAATGACAGGTTAATAGGTGAAAGTCAAGAGGTAAATGGATATCAGGCAGTAGCCTGACATACTGGAGGTCAATGGATGGCAATGTCGGTGTGTCCTCAGATGGAAATATCTCAACAACTAAAGGATGGATTGCCATGAAATTTGCTAAATACATTCATGTCCCCCTCAAGATGAATTGCAGTAACTCTTCATCTAGCTCAGGTTAATATTTGAATTTGTCCAATACTTTGGTTTATGACCAAATGCCTGCAAAACTACGATCCCATCAGCCTCAGTTGTAATTTGTATTTATTGTTAATTTGAAAATCTGTATTCTAACAAGCTAAAATAAGATGATGAACATGGTAAACATTAAGCATGTTAGCATTTAGTTCAAGTAGCTACAGCTGAAGTGTGCCTCTGTGCAGAATTTTATGAGCCTTTACAACCGGCTATTTTGGTTGCTAAGATTTTTATGTGTGTGTGAGACAACATAATTCCACCAAAGATGGCATTTTTCCTGATTACTAAATATCTGTTTTATTTCGTATACTCTTTGGGAAGAAAGTCAAAGGTTAAATTATTTGGTTCTGTATGAAAATCAATCAGCAAGTGAATAACATTTTGTTCATAACTACACTCCTACTGCTACTTCAAGAGCAGACAATGTCATACCTAATTTAAGAGCTGTTCATTATTAACTTCCAATATAAATCCCTAATTTCACTACTCCAAAGAATATGTAGTGTTTTCCTGTCATTGTTTGCTGCTCTCAGTCCATGTTTTTTATTCAGAAACACACCCAGGCTCTTTCTTTGTTATTGGAGGTGTCTGTCTCCTCTGTGAGCTGCCTTTTATTGACAGTTTTGTTTAGTGTTTAGAGATCAAAACACGCCAGAGACCACAAAAAAGATGAAATGGAGGCACAGAGAAATCGAGGAGGCAAGAAGTGAATGCAAAGCTGCCAACATTAAGAATTGATTCACAGTTGCAGCCAAATTCAGCAGATGGTGAGTGAATGTAAACGGATCTGAGCAATCAAATTTCCTACAAAACACTTAAAGGCTGCAGAGAAGCGGAGGAAAGAAAAGATTGAAAAGCCTCAAGAAGGCTGGAGGAGCCGAGAAGGAAACATACTGACTGACTGGAGAACAAAAAGAGCCCCTTTGCAGCAATATGTTCACGCCTACGGTCACACTTGTTCCAATGCAACTTTAATCATCCAATCATGCTTGCCATGTCAACTGACAGGTCTGCTTGTGCAAAAATTGGATTTTGCTCAGACTGATATTGGTTCTAAAACACAGAAATGAAAGACAGCAGGCTCACGTTGTCGTCAACACGGTCTGGATGTCGTCCAGCGACGCGAAGAAAAGAAAAGGAACAGAGAGAAAATAATGGAGGAACAGATTTGAATGGGAACAGTATGTGCACAAGAGCTGTTTTGAGGCCAAGTTTAGACATATAGCAGTGTGATGTTTATAAAATTCTGATTTTAAAAATCGCATTGGAATACAACCACAGCACAAGCTAGAAAAAGATGTGTCTGATCGAGTATTCTCTAAAGAGATAAACCACATGTTCTCTAAGCCGAGAGTATGGACTCCATAAATCGATTGTTGCCTGAGGCAAATCTTTCAGGCCGAGGCGCCCTGCAGTGTATACAACATCCTAATGAAATCTCCTACATAAAGACCACACAGTGCTGTGCTTACATTTGCTTACATCAAGATATGGGCAGAGTAAAGTGTCTTCTTGTTTAGGGCTATGTATGGCTTCTGTTATTATAAGAGATGAAATAAACATGAGTATAGATGGGAACATCATCTCCAAGCTCAGAGTCCAACTGGTTTTGTATTCTACTTGCTGATACATGAAACTTGCTATCCAGCCAGCCTATATTGTGCTTTAAGTCACTGGTACCAAACCTGGGGTTCCCGACTACTAGGGGTCGTCTAAAGCTTCACGGGGGGGTCGCGAGGCCTTCTTGATTTTAAGGGGCGTAAGACAGCTTTTTTAACAGTTGGCCTATATCTCAGCATTTCATTCACTACTGTGAAGAAAACTAAATGAAATTGTTATTATTTATTATTCAAAATATAAACTTAAAATAAATCTCACAGGATAAGGACACGATGAAGGCCTGAACACAAGTTATATTCACAGTCTTCCCTCTCTGCTAAACAGCCTCGTCCTGCATTAGAAAAGTACGCAGCCAACGAGCTGATAGAAAAAAAGGCCAAGCGTCAGGGAGAAGAAAACAAAATTTGTCAAAAAATAATCCTTTTAAGTATTGTTTGTATATTTACACATATAAAAAAAGTAAGATACAGTATATAATTTGCAAGAGCATGTGATGGAGAATGGCCTAAAAACCCTCCAGGAGCTTGAAAAGTGGCATTCTCCAGGCAGCATATTACATGAAATAATTACAGTAATGTAATATACACAATTTGTATGTATCTGTCAGTAACTTTAGTTTTTTCTTTGCAGTAAATCACATAATGCTCCATGGCCTACAGAACTTCATGCTATTTTTGAGGAAGATAAATTGCATATGTATAGTAATAATTTATCATGCAGCATGAACACAATTAGAAGAAAAGTTATTTGCTAGATTTGAAGAAAAATGGTTGAAAGATATATTATTAAAACCAAAATTACGAACATATATTCAAATTCAAATCAAGCACAATTATGGCACTGAATCTTATGTTCTACTGTATAACTTATCGAGGAGTCAAAGGTCTTTAGTTGCACAGCTGAGGACAGGAATCCTTCCTCTGGCTTTTGAAGTTGGCAGATTTAAAAACATCCAGGAGGACAACAGGCTGTGTGAATTATGTGAGTTAGAAGAAAAATGAATCACATTTTCTTTTGTATTGTCCATACTATGATTAGTTTGGCTTCTATTTTAAATGAAATGTCTGTTCAAAATCCAGATATGTTTTGGTGTTTGGATGATGACAGAATGGAATGGCTATATAATTTTAATGTTTATAAATTGTTTCTCAAGCTTGGAAAAAAGGTCAGGATGGTTTATTTGTTTAGTAGTATTTGTAATTTATGCTGCTACTCTGGTTTCTGCCTTTGTCTTTTCTTTATTTTCTAAATAATGGTGGGCTGGGCATATTATTTATGCATGACACAATAATATCAAAATCAAATCAAATCAAATTCCAGACCCATTTGTGGCCATTCAGTGTATTTACATTCAGTGATTAAGTGTCATGAAGAGATCACATGATCACACCTGAGACAGGGAGGACAGCACGAGCGCTCCTACCTGAGAGGACACGCCCCCCTCAGGTGAGACCACTTCACCCTAACGAGAGGGAGATCCTGCAGCTATACTGCCATCTGCTCTGTTCCTTTGACTTCAGCCATGTTGTGTAGCTTACACACAGATTTATAAAGAAATAAAAATAAAAGAAATGAATGAAACACGAGGTGAATTTTGACGCATAAGAAACGCAATGCACTTATCACCGTTTGCACGGTGGGTTATCAAAAATGCATCCAAAAACAGTCATTTTTGGCATTTTTTTTGTCATCGGATCAGGTTGTTTTTTTTTTTTTTTGCAAGGAAGTAAATGGAGCAAGAAGGTGAGCTGTCAGGTGAAGAGCTGCACACCTCCAACTCCTCAACAATGTAACCAGCTTTGCTTAACTTTTCTTACTTACTTCTTTATCAAAATGGTAAATTGTAAATGGGGAATATCAACTTCTGCCCTCCAAGAGGCGATTTAGAGTCCCTACATTTAACCGCATCAGGCTAAAGAACGCTTTTGTCCATCAGTCCATCTCTTGTTGCTAAATAATAATTAATGTGCTGCTAAAGACATGTAAATCCAGAGGACAGGTGGTGATTTTGTAATGGGTTATGTATGAATAATGGTGATGTGTTTTGTTTTTTGTCTGATGGGTCTTACTTGTCTGTCTGTCTATGGTAACAGTATGTCTATTGTATGTGTACTTTTTCTCAAACTGAGCTGTCTATGGATGCAAAATGAATTTCAGTGCAAACTGACAAAGTTGTATCGTATCGTAAAACATTCGTCTGTTTGACTGCTCTATAAACAGATACACCTGTGGCTCTTCTGCAGTATTTCTGACAAACTTCTAGCTGCTCAAGGAGCGCTTGTTGCAGCTGTGGGTGTGCCAAGGTGCGCCTGGATCCATCCAATCAGAAGGCTTCTTTTCTTGCTGGATCATCCAGTGTATGACAGTCAGCTGTTTAAATGACCTGGGGAGAAAGCCTTGAATTTTACTTTATCAATTTTAAATAAATAGTCCTCTGAGGAACAGGAGGAAGAAAAAGTTCAGCCATCATTCTCAACCAAGACCTTCTCCTGCACCACTTTCTCCTCAATAAGTGCCAAGTAATAAAGACACATATGTGGCCCTTCCTCTATGGAAGTTTTTATTGGACTTTATTAGTTGTAATCCACAGAAGACATTCCACAAATGTGTACCATGATCTGCAAATATTTCACTATCCACAAACATGTATTTTTGTATTTTATGTTGTGTAAAGTCACATCCACAAAAATACAGGGCGATTTGCAAATACGCATAACTTACTCTGTAAATACGTATTTTAAGGTTTACATGTAAAGTGATATCTACACATTTGTGCATCTATTTCGCATTTGCAGATCGCTTCCTGTGCATTTATGGGCCACATGACATTTGTAATTTCCCTCCTGTTTGTTTACAGAATTTTGTCCGATTGGTACCGCAGCAGATCTGTAGATAATAGTTGTAATCCACAGAAGACAATTCACAAATATGTAACATGATCTGCAAGTATTTCACTACCCACAAACGTATTTTTGTATTTGTGTTGTGTAAAGTCACATCCACAAAAATACAGGGCGATTTGCAAAAACACATGACTTACTCTGTAAATACTTATTTTAAGGTTTACATGTAAAGTGATAAACACGCATTTGTGCATCTATTTCTACACATGGAATGCTATTTACACATTTGCAGATCGCTTCCTGTGCATTTACGGGCCATGTGACATTTGCAACTTCCCACCTGTTTGTTTACTTAATTTTGTCCAATTGGTACTGCTGCAGATCTGTAGAAACAATCTGTAAGTAAGAGGTGCATTTACTAGCTCCACCAGGAGGGGGTGACATTCCCTCACATGAGCTGACGGAACTACAGTCTAAAGCTATAGAAGTAGAGTCTACTGCCACTTTAATGACCTGTAACCACTATAATCCCATCCATATACAGAGATTCTTTGGACTATCGATTGAAAAAGCCTTGCAGGAGGGTAGATTATTGTACTTTAAAATGCCTACATTTCATGCTTACCCCTACTAAGAATTCAAACATGATTAAAAGCAAAAATAAACAACAAGTGAAGTGAATGTTGACATGTGTGTCTTGTCTCTTACCAAAAACTATGTTGGCTGGTAACAGTTCCACCTTGCTAGGAGATGCTAGACTTGTGCATAGTGCCCAGCTTATAAAGTCGGTTTCAGTCGGGCTAGTCAAGTGGCCTATATTCATGCACCACTAATCAAAATGTCTTCATCTTCTTTCACTGGCAGAATGTCAGAAGGGGACAGTGTTGGGGAGTCAATCCATGGGAAACCATCTGTAGTCGCTGCCTTTTTCACACGGATTGGACAGGTAACGTGTCGATTACTCAGATCACACATATGTCATTTAAGTAATTAGATATTACATGATTTGATACTCTGGCCTAAATTAGTGATGCACCGATACTGACTCAAATAGCTGGATCGGGAATCTGTGACAATGGGGCCGATCTATTCAATTCTATGTTTGTACAGTATACCTTAATACATTATATACTGGCATTTTAATTCCTGTTTAAGTTTTGAGCAAGTTGTTGTTGCAATAAAAAGGTTTATACTTGAATTGACAAGATATTGCTGTACGATTTATTATTTCAATAATAAATATCAATTCAGGTAATCTATATCTATGTATTTATTTGTTACATTTTGTTTTACAAAGTTAGGAAAGCAATAATAGCCATGGGATGCTCAGTTAATGTCCAATGTCACCGTATCTCCACAAAGTGAAAGTGTTTTTCAGAAGCTCTGCAGTGTTTTATCTTAGTTTGCATCTTACTTCTTCATAAGAGATATTCTCTACCTCTGATGGCTCCATTTTGTATTTTTTTGTAACAGGTCTATCAGACATGGCTAGACAAGTCAACGCCGTTTTATGCAGTGCGATGGGCATCCACTCTACTACTTACTGCTGTCTACATGATCAGAGTGTACATACTACAGGTAATTGTTTATTTCAGTTTATTTCCAATTTACTTTATTGTTCTTTGCTCAGGGAAGTCAGCACATGTAAGCCATGAGAGTTTTACATAGTTTGTAATAAAAACCAACACTGTTACTAAATGATTCAATGTTTTTTGCTGATTTTCACCAAAGGTGAAAGATTGGCTTAAAGGACACTACAAGAGGACAGTGATTCTTCTTTTGTTTTGTTTCTCACTTGTCTAATGTGTGATATGTGTGTTTTTGAATTATTGTCTACTCGCTCGTTCTTGCACATTTGTGTACGTAATTTTCACTAACAAAGGTGCACATTCATGTTTACTGGCTGCCAAGGAAGCCTTTTAATGTGGTTCTGTTCCTTATGCTGCTTTTCAGGGTTGGTATATAGTAACATATGCTTTGGGAATCTACCATCTCAACCTGTTCATTGCTTTTCTATCGCCAAAAGTGGATCCTTCACTGCTTGACGAAGGCAAGTTGACTCAATTAAATCTGATCAGTTTTTTGTATGGTGGTCATGTTGTGTGCAGTATGTTACCTCTTGGGTTGTTACCTGGCTTTTAACTAGTCACACATTATGTTTAATATCAAAGAGTACTAACGGTGCATTCACACCTAGCGTGAAACAAACTTTACGTGCGGCGCGATTACATAAAAAGTCAATGCTAAGAGGCAAAGAGACGTAAATTCCCACCGCCGCACGAGTTGAAATTTTTCAACTGCAACGAGAAATTTGTGTGACGCTGTGTCGCGAAAGCCTATAAGCATTGAGATTCTGCTGCTGTCGTCACTGACGTCCTGACGTTATTGAATCAGAGATGGAGCACAAACTTATTGTAGCTGTTTGCAGGCACCCAGAGCTACGATAGTACCTCATATTAGTACAGAGAGCAGACCAAACTCTGTGTATAAATGTATAAACCACAGACTGTCTATGGTAGAAACAACAACATCGCTGCCGTATTTATGCCTAGATGAAGTTATGTTGAGTGTTGATGGAGCAGCTACAATGTTAGCATAGCCTGGCACTGATCGATCCAAACTCCATTCAGAAAACAAACAATTCAAAAGTTGTTTGCTTGTCGTCTTGAGAACAGACCTGACAAAGCATGAATTCAGACTTTTTACAAATCAACATCATTATGTTGTTATTTTGGCATCGTTTTCGTCCGTTTATTGCAATTAAATCACAGCAAAATCTGTTTATTTTGGGTTCATTCTGTAGTAGCAACGTGTGGCTTGCTAGATACAGTCAGTGCAATGGCACTGAATGTGCCTACAGCTCGCCGCCGGGGGATGTTATGAACCCAGACACGACGGTGTTTGTTCCTCTGACATATCTGAAACTTCCACAACATGTACAAAGCAGCAACAGTGGTTATTTCTTCCATGGTTTATGGAGGAAAGAAAAGTTCTTGTGATCGACAGTATGGAGACGAGCCCCTTCTCCTCTCCGGCGTGTCTAGAGCGAGTAACACAAGTTAACACAAACGATCCCGGTGGTCCAACTCGTGTGAGTAAAGCGAGGCCAAAATTCGCTTGGTTTGAACGCAACATAACATAATGCTTTCCCATACACAACATGGGTATGCAGCCTCACTTGTTACTTGTTACAAAAGCTTTCTTAGTATATATAGTCGTCCGAACAGAACGGAATACTGTTGTAGATTTATACATTTGGTTCAAAGTGTGTAACACTTCTTAACACTGAGATGGATGCATCCCAACAAAGAAAATAGCTCAACATCCACAAAGTCAAACTTGTCATAACATCTCAGGAAATAAAATGTCATAGTGCCAGCCACATCATTGACTAGCATAATATTTTTGTCCAAATATAGTTTTTTATGTTTTGGCTTGTACATTGTTGGTCTTAATGCTTCTTTATTAACTGCTTCATCACCCTATGTCCTGTCTCTGCTGCAGATGAGGGCCCATCCCTTCCTACCAAGCAGAACGAGGAGTTCCGCCCTTTCATCAGGAGGTTGCCTGAATTCAAATTCTGGTGAGTGTAGCTCATGGCCTGGCCGTCTATCATTGTCACCCGTTCCCCATTGCAAATGATCTCCTTTCAAAGGACCTGTGGTCAGTGTTGAAGTCATGCAGAGCTTATTCGTAGAAGAGGTAGCATTTTAGCATAAACCAAAGATTGAATTAGTCTGTATCTATTTAACTTGTAGGGGTGGGAATCACCAGAGGAACCCGTGATACGATATTATCACGATACGAGCAATTTTTTTATTTTATTTTTATTGGGAGTGACGTCAGGAGTACAGAAACATACAAATAGAGCACAAATGTAAATGTCCCTCCATATTTTGGTATTTTCCCCCCTCCCACCCAACCCTCACCCATTGCAGATGCAAAAAGGATAAAGAATAAAAATAAAATAATTAATGAAAAAATAAAGTACACATTAGTAATAATAATTAAAGGATAAAACCCAGACTACATATGAAATCGGCTGATAAAGTTAACCATATACAAATGAACAATTTAACTGCTGTGTGGTCATTTCTGTTTACATAAATCAAACTTCATGATGTCACACAAATTAGCTGATGGAGAGAAATACATCTCATATGCCATAAGTCCATTAGTCTGCCCAAATACACTACGTCCAAATAAAATGAAGACATATACTACAAAAAAATTACAAAATACAAATGGTCTTAATGATACGGAAGCACTGTCATTTGGTCAAAACAAAGATAAGAGGGGCTGCGAGGTATAGTCAAATTTCTGGGCTGGTCTGCGAATGGCAAATTATTTTTTTTCCAATTTAAGGAACAACATATCCTCCATCCATCCTCACTGCCATTTTAAACATTTTGCGATATGCTGAGTATTGCAATAAGATATATTGCAATTTATTACCTTTTTTTCAACAGCAAATTATGCAGTTTGTCCACATCTGTTTTATCTAATAAGATGCAGTTCTCATTCACATCTCTTGAGGTCAGCGGTCAAGGGACCCCTTTGAAAACGTCCTCGCCAAAACTTAGAATGAATTTGGAGTGATATTTAGCGTTCTTTGATTCCTTAGGTTTTCTAGTTTCATGTCTTTTCACTCTATCTTTAAGACTGAATGCGCTACAACCTCTGAAAGACGGAATAGTGGCTGGGTCGGATTGTTAAGAGGTTAATAGTTTATATAATAAAAGATCGATACTTGATATCCGTGTATCGATACAATATTTGCACGCATGGTGTATCAACGAAAAAGCTACTAGTTGAGCATTAAGTCCACATTTCTCTGTGTTCTGTTGTTTGTGTTAAACCGTGCCCGACTGCCACGTGTTTATGCAAACTCTAAAGGAAAGTTGTTTTGCATCAGTCACGCAGCTGGATAAGATAATCTTTGGTTCCCCTTTTTCATATGGTTCAAATAAATGACTGTGTTGTTTTTAAAATTGTGAGATAACTGTTATGGTACTGAATAGTTTATTCATCAGTTGTTTTCAGACTGGCTGGCTGCGTTAACTGAACTTAGAGTTAAGGATGTGGATTTATGCTTCCTTATCGTCACAAATGTGGTCACGCTGTTGTAACTGAGTTTATGTTACTTTTCTTACCAGGCATTCGGCGACAAAAGGCATCGTCATCGCCATGATTTGCACATTTTTTGAAGCCTTCAATGTGCCAGTGTTCTGGCCTATACTTGTAATGTACTTCATCATGCTCTTCTGCATCACCATGAAGAGGCAGATCAAGGTAAAAACTATACACTGACTGACACATACCCATGCACTGCATACATTGACACACTTGCGGCTGTACAGGAGTCACAGTGTAGTGCAAACATTGGAGAGTGGAGAAGCAAATCTTTTCATCATGCACCATGAGCATGCAGTGTAGAATGTCAGGAGTACCAGACTATACAAGGCAATACAAAAATAAATTAAAGTAGAGATGTCCTCAGGCTTTACCAAAACTAAGGGTGCTTTCACATCATGGATCCGGGCCCGGATCCGAGTACACTTGACCCCAAAATCCAGTTCGTTTGATCAGTGTGAACGCTCCGTACCGTTCTCAAGCACGTTTCGTCAATCGGTACTCGAGTCCACTTGAAAAGGTGGTCTGGAGTACGGTTCATGTGTGCTCGGGTACGGTTCGCATCAGGTGTGAAAGCCGACTGTACCAAAACCAAGGCCCATTGAAGGAGGCTGGGACACGGGCGGACACGGGTCTTGGGGTATGGGGTAAAACCCATGCGTAGTGTAACTGAAGCTGCAGTCGAGCATTGCGATTGGCACAATTTCGGCGAGTACAGACCAGATTTTACTGCGCATGTGTTCTACCCCAAAGATATGACGCGTTGATGAAGCATGACCCAGCCTCCTTTCTATAGGCCTTGACCAAAACACGGAAGTGGACTGCTTTATAACGCGAGTAACGTTAGCAGTCAGCGAGTAGTTTTGGAACAGGACAGGCTTTTTTCAACGCCGCAGGTCTCCTCCGAAATCTGTATCTGCGCGCAGCATGCGCCGACAGTTCATCCTCTGAACTGTACGGACATGATTGATAAAGCAGGAAGGAAGGCGAGAGGGTCCTTAAAATATAAACAATAGTAGGCATTTGAGTCGGGCGATATTTGTTATTTTATTTAGCTAGTTTAAAACCATGCCTCCGAAGAACGAGAGCCACTCAGCAGGCAGTAAGAAAGAGAGACAGCGGAGGGGAAACGGTGTGTAGGGTCGGCATATTCTCACATCAAACTCGGTGAAATAAGAGTTTATTTCCACCAAACCAGAGTTGGTGATTGTTGGAAAAACTAACAACGACGGTTTCGGTGAGTGTTTTTACGATGCTTCCAACCAGAACAGCTGATCTCAACATAAACAAATACACGTGGATGAT
This sequence comes from Adelosebastes latens, assembly GCA_916700685.1. NCBI lineage: Eukaryota > Metazoa > Chordata > Actinopteri > Perciformes > Sebastidae > Adelosebastes > Adelosebastes latens. The sequence goes on along the minus strand of CAKAKR010064491.1, from coordinate 8,531 downwards.
GAAGCAAGTGTACTCGGGTACAGAACAACTTGTGAAAGCTGAGCGGCGTGGAAGTGGAGAGAGGGGGGACAATCGTACTCGGGCACGGTACGGATCAATCGTACCTAATATGAAAACGCCCTAAACTAAAAAATTAAATTGGCAATTCTTAAAATTTCAGTCCTGGTTGATTCAGTATTTCTATTTGATTCACAACAATGGAGTTGTGCTTCGAGTTTAGCAGTCTGGAGTCTTTTTGTTGATACATGAGTATAGAAATAAAATAGAAAAATTCTATTTCTATGTACACAAACTTGTCAGAATTGTGTGCCTAGTTCCACTTTGTATGTGTATACAACAGCATTTCTTCTGTAAATGTTGCCACAGACACCCATTTATAATACTGCAAATATATAAATATACCTGTTGCTAATTCTCCTCTTTTTCTTCCCAAACCTTCTCCAGCATATGGTCAAGTACAGATACCTACCCTTCACACACGGGAAGAGGACATACAAAGGCAAGGACGAAACAGGGAAACCTTTTGCTAGTTAGAATCTCCCACCTTCCCTTCCCTTCCCCTCCTCCTCCTCATTTAAAATGTATCAGTCACAGCTAGCGGGGAGCGACAAGGGGTAGAGATTTATTTTCCATTTTGTAAGCGGGACAGTAACATGAAAACATGACATGAAAAGTACGAGTTTTGATCCATGGTTCAGTGTTGGCTGAAGGATATGAGCAGCATGGATCAAAATTAGACTGCAAATATTGCCTTTGTCTATTATTAAGGGATAGGTTTTTTTTTTTTTTGTTCTTGAGGACCCTGATCCTCATTTTAGGATTGGTCTGCATTTGTTCAGTAGTAGGTGAGACTCAGTGCTGCCTTTTGCCTTTTTAACCCCATTGGGTAAGTATAAAGTCACCAAGGAGGAACCACACTGAAAAAAAAGTTGCAGTGAAATTTGTAATTTTTGTTTTTGTTTTGTTTTGTTTATTATTTTTTTTCAATGATGGTGATTCCAGTACATCTCCTTTCTCCCAAGTGAAATAAATCTGCCAACTTTTTCTGATTAATATATTGGTACCTACTTATTTGTAACAAGTTATATATTGAAGTACTGAAGTCAGTAGTGTTAGAAAAAAATGACATGATTTAGATGTTTAAGAGGAAATCTGAAGGAAACGCAACGGTCTTTAAGTTCATCTTTTGTGATAAAAAGTGTGCGGCTGCTCTTGCGGTCCTCTGTACTACATGCAGACACTTTGGAAAAAAATTAGTCACATTTCACTTGAATATGCATTCATGACAGGCAGGAAAACTCTTCATCTCTTCAGATGATTAGACATATAATTTGATTCATTATCCTGAATTGGCAACTAACGCAATTCCTGTATTACCTGACTCTCACTAGCATAGCCTGTGCAGCAAGCATCAATATGGATGATTAACAGGGACTTGACTTGAATCTTCAGCCACCCACCACATCATTGAATGCATAATTCAAAGCCGAGTGTCACTAATCCCAACCCATTTAGTCTCCTGTAGCCTGTAGTCTACCTTAAATCAGTTCTTTCTACTTTAGCGCCTTCGTAGAGTTTAACAGATGGGATACTGTGTTGTTGAGCGCCCCCACTTAAACCAAATTATTTTGCATTATTTTAGGGGGCATTTAGCTTGAAAATGGCAAGTCAATGAATTTATTTTAGATTTTTAGACCATTGTGTGCATAATTATTCAAAACATACTTTGACTTCAAAGTGCACAACCAGTATTCAAATCCAATTCATAACGAGGTCTAATCTGAGATAATCTGAGCAATTACACGTTTATCCCGACGACCTTTTCTCTTTGAAACATTTACCCGTCTGGGTTTCAAAGCCTGGGGTCCATTCAATTTGTGTAGACTAGCTGTTGTAGTACTTTATAATCATGTGTTTACTTTGAAAAACGTTATGGTAAATAGTCATTCCAAGCAAACTTTTGTTCTCTTTCTTTTGCAGAGGAAACATAAGAAAACAGAGATTGAGAGCTTTTATTATAACAAATGGATGAAGTGGTTGCCGATCACACTTTTTTCTTTTCTATAAAACCTGTTGATTTGTTTTTTCTCCATTTTTATCAGACTGCTGGGGGATTATCTGTCATTACTAAACTTTGATCAGCACTGTAGTAAGGGATCAAAACATTTTCCTGTAAAAAGTTTGTGTTTCAAAAGGGTTGTCTGGAGGATTTGTATATATATATATTTTAAAAATATGAAATTTTTTTGAGATTATTTTTATTTTTTGTTTCTTCTTCTTCCTACCACCATACTTGTTTCCACGTGTTTAAAATTCATTTCAGTTGAAATTGATAATGAAAGCAGGACTGGTTAATTGGGTTCTAGATTTGATGAATTAAATATGTTTCTCATGGATTGCATGTTATTGTTTTCTTGTGCTACAGTTAAAAACAAAAACATGATTTTAATAACTTAAATGTAATTTTTTCACTCCAAAATGCTATTAAAGAGGCTGTGTCCCTTCAAACAGTTCATAGTCGTCTCTGCCTCATATTTTTGTAGATATTCATGACGGAGAGTTAAAGGATCTGGATCTGAAGTTTGATCTGAGCCCACGGTGTCACAACACTTTCAGTACAGTTCATAATTCACTAATCATCTTCTACACACTATACATGTCCCTAGATTAGTGATGAGAAATACAATGAAAAAGAAAAAGTGCAACAGTGATATGAACACAAATTAACAGAATTAATGTGCAAACAGGCCACATTTAGAAGTGATAGCAAATACTCTCAATATCTAACTTTCCATGTTGCTGTTGTCTGCATGCACTCATCACATCAGGGACTCAAGTGCACCTTTCTCCTTAAATTGCTCTAAAACCATTCATTGCACTATTAGCCTTACTTGTTTAAACCTGACTTGCTATAGTCCAGGGATCAACAACCTTTACCATCAAAAGAGACATTTTAGGCAAGAAAAAAAAAAATCTGTCTGGAGCCGCAAAACATTTGATCATTGTGATGAAGGTAACACAGTTTATAGTCTAAGTATATAGTATATAAGTCTAATGCAGTGAGGGCCAAAGTGCAAATGCACTACGGAGTATTAGGGCCACATTGAGGGGGAAAAACATCTGAGAATAAAGTCATAACTTTACGAGAAAAAAAGTCGGAATATTACGAGAATAAAGTTATATTCACGAAAAAAGTCGTAATATAACAAGAATAAAGTCATAACTTTATGAAAAAAAAGTTGCTTTATTACGAGAATAAAGTCATAGCTTTACGAGAAAAAAAGTCGTAATATGAGAATAAAGTCATAGCTTTACGAGAAAAAAAGAAAATAACACGTAATATTACTACTTTATAATATTATGACTTTATTCTTATACTACGATTTTTTTCTCTTAAACTTCTGACTTTATTCTCATATTACAACTTTTTTCTCGTAAACTTCGCACTTTTCTCATAATATTACGACTTTTTTTCTCGTAAACCTATGACTTTATTCGCGTAATATTATTACTTTATTTCTCGAAATCTCAGATTAATTTTTTTCCTCAATGTGGCCCTTATACTCCGTCGTTCCGTCGTACCATAGAACAACAATACCTACAACAATGATAAATAAAAATGAAAATGTAAACAAAAAACAGTTATTCATTTCCATTTTTAACTATCTACAGGGAGCCACTGGAGAGGAGCTAAAGAGACACAGGTTGCAGACCCCTGCTATAGAGAAAGGTAAACTAAAAAAGTCCAAATGTTCTAACTATAGATGGGACTGATCCGATCCAATATCGGTTAATAACAATAATAATGACTTATTGGACTGATTGCCATTGCGCTCCTCTTTGAGGTGATATTTTTTCTTTTGAACTCATTTATAGAAATCTACTAGTGGTTAATTTGTTGAGGTTTTTCTAAAACATTAAAGTAGTTGCAATAGCAATTTACACTCCTACACCTGTTTGTTTGTGAAGCCTACTTAACATACAGTTCCAATGGAATAGATTTAAATGTAATGCAAATTTCTTGCAAAGCAGAGTTCTGATATCAGATCGGCAGATATCCAAATTCAGGTGTCGGACCGGAACGGAATTAAGAGTTGGATTGGTGCATCTCCTCTCTTCTAACAGAGGGAAAGTGTCTCCCATGAATGTTAAAGTTGATTTCAAGTCCCGGCTCTGGCTGGGCCACTGAAGAGACATTCACAGAGTAGTTCAGAAGCCACTCCCGCGTTGTCTTGACTGTGTGCTTAGGGTCAATCCCAACGTCCCCCCTAAGGCCTTAAGCCCTGAACCCTCAGGGACTTAACTGAACTGACGTCACCTGGTAAATGGTTGAGTGTGAGAGGCTGCGAGGGGCTTGAAATGGTATAAATACGAATGGGACGGCATTTGCGGCGACATATCACATTACCGTTTTTATTTTATGTTTTTTTTTTACTGCCTATTTGAACGTCTTCCAGGCTCTTTCCTTACAAGAAAAGACATTAATGTCAAAAAATCGAATTACTTGTTTTTGTCAAACTTCATTAAGCAAAATGAAAAGAAATGGTTGTGTACCAGGTGTGTAATATAGTCTGATGCTGCATTCCTCTGATATCATGGTTTTTTTTTATGTAGGCTAAATCCTTAAAGGTCCAATATTGTAAAAAGTGAGATTTTCATGTCTTTTATATTATAAAGCAGGTTTAAGTGCTTTATAAATACTGTTAAACTATCAAAACGCAAAATATACGGAGAAACACACACAGCCCGTATTCAGAAATTGTGCATTTGAAACAAAATGTCAGGATTTCTGTACATTTGTGATGTCACAAATATACAATATATATAGATTATTACACGGTTTTAAATGTAAACATTCTAAATGTGTCCCAGTTTATTTCCTGTTGCAGTGTATGTAAATAACATCAGCTGACAGGAAGTAAACATGGACCCAAACTGTTGCCTAGCAACGCAATTCTGTTGCAATTCCATTGAAATGCACTTAAAGAGGGTAAATACAGGTATATTCAGGCAGACAGTATGAGGAAAATAAAGGTTTTTTTTTAACATTACAGCATGTAAACATGTTCTAGTAGAAACACAAGATACAAGTATGAACCTGAAAATGAGCATGATATGGGACCTTTAATGTTAATGTTTCTATGCAAATTAAAATATGCCTGGCTGAACATCCATGTGCCGTCCTCTTTGTTTACCTTTTTTTCTTCCCCTGGTAACCGTGGTAACCCTGTGTTAACGTCACAATGCTATGAATTGTGGGAATTGTAGGCGAAGTCTGCAGAAATTTGGACTTACGGAAAGTGTTTTCCTTGAGAGAGCCCTCAAGGACTTGACGATTTGACAGTGGGACAGCCCTGAACCCTCACGGAGCCTCAAAGTCTACGAGTGTGGACGTTGGGATTGGGCCATTGTCCAGTTGGAGGGAGAACCCTCGAGCCGGTCTGAGGTTAAAAACACCTCCACAGCATGATACCGCCACCACCATGCTTCACCGTTGGGATGGTATTAGGCAGGTGAAGACGTGACGCTAGAATTGAGGCCAAACTGTTAAATTTTGGTTTCTCATAGCCTGAGACATTTCAAGTGTCATATTAAAGGTTCTGAATATGTCAATGTGATATTTCAGTTTTTTTCTTTTTAATACATTTTCAAAAATTCTACAAAAATGTCACTTTGTCATTATTGGGTATTGAGGTATTGAGTGTAGATTGAGGAGGGGAACATTTTTTAAAAAACTATTTTAGCATAAGGCTGCAACATAACAAAATGTGAAAAGGTGAAGGGGTCTGAATGCTGTCTGAATGCACTGCACATCTCAGGGACAGTGTAGGTGATGTTTGCATACTGATTTGTGTATTCTCCTCCAACCATTACGTATTTCTGCCAACTCACTCACTCCCCAAGTTCACTCAGCTTACATCAGTTCGGTAAACGGTAAACGGTAACTACCACGATGAAACATTTTCTGTTTTCTCTGTGTCTACTGGGAACGTTCCTACATGCCTTGGCTCAATGCACCGTCCCAGCCTCAGAGTTCCAGCTGGACGGAGATTATTTGTTAGGTGGAATTTTTGATATTCATCATGATAGTGACCCTGTTTATTACGACAGACCAGAAGCCATCGACTGCTCCAGGTGAGTCTTACAATTAAATCTGAGTGGATAGCTTCTTATATTGGAAATACTGAAGAACGCCTGGTGTAACAGATGACAGATTATACATTCAAGAGTTTTGCTTAAACCAGGGATCAGCAACCTTTACTATCAAAAGAGTAATTTTAGGCAAAAAATAGATAAAAAAAAATAATCTGTCTGGAGCTGCAAAACATTTGAGCATTGTGATGAAGGTAACGCAGTTTATAGTCTAAGTATATAGTATATAAGTCTAATGCAGTGAGGGCCAAAGAGACAATGTACTACGGAGTATTAGGACCACATCGAGGGAAAAAACATCTGAGATTTCCAGAATAAAGTCATATTATGAGAAAAAAGTAGTAATATTACGAGAATAAAGTCACAACTTTACGAGAAAAAAAGAAAATAACACGTAAAATTACTACTTTATAATATTATGACTTTATTCTCATAATATTACGACTTTTTTCTTGTAAACTTCTGACTTTTTTTCTCGTAAACTTCTGACTTTTCTCATAATATTACGACTTTTTTTCTCATAAATCTATGACTTTATTCTCGAAATCTCAGATTTATTTTTTTTTCCTCAATGTGGCCCTAATACTCCGTCGTACCGTCGTACCATAGACCTACAACAACGATAAATAAAAATGAAAATGTAAACAAAAAACAGTTATTAATTTCCATTTTTAAAAATCCACAGGGAGCCACCGGAGAGGAGCTAAAGAGCCGCAGGTTGCTGACCCCTATAGCTTAAACCTTCAGGTTAATGGACATAGCTAGTAGCACATGTTGAAGAACATCAAGTCCTCATTATTGACTTCCCTGTTCAATTAAATCCTTTTTAGATATCCAACAGTGACGCTAATTCTCTCATTCTCTGACTTTCCTTCCTCTGTCCACAGTCAACCCTTAATTCCTTCAAGTTACCGGAGGTTTCAGTTGATGAGATTCTCTGTGGAGGAAATCAATAACTCCACCGACCTCCTGCCAAATGTATCTCTCGGCTATGAGATATTTGATCACTGCTCAAATACACACAATTTTCCAGGCATTTTCAAACTCCTCTCAGTCAACAACTTGATCCAACCTTGGGGTGAACCACACGAGCATCTGTCCCGAGTGATGGCACTGGTCGGCCCTTTTACCAGCAGTCAGGCCCTGACTGTAGCCCCACTGTTCATGATGGACCTCATTCCTATGGTACATTTTCCAGATACATCAAATTAAAACCGCTTGTAACTTTCGAGAAATCTGTCACTAAAAATAATGACCACTTCTCTATTGCTCTTTCAACAGGTCAGCTACGGAGCTTCTAGTTCTGTCTTTGCAAGAAAACAGAATTTTCCCTCTTTCCTACGAACGTCGCTTCCCAATAAAGACGCCATAGACATGATTGTTAGCATTGTGCAGCACTTCAACTGGCGCTGGGTTGCTTTCCTTCACATTGATGATAATTACGGCAAAGATGGCCAGGAACTGTTCATAAATAGGATTCAAGACACTGAGATCTGCCTGGCGTTCACCAAAGGCCTCAACCAATATACAAATTACCCCCAAATGTTCAAACAGATAGAGGCACAGAGGATAGGTGTCATTATTATTTTTGCTCCTGAATGGACTGCTGAACCTCTCATTGAGTCAGCAATACAACTAAATGTCACTAACAAGGTGTGGATAGCAGGGGATGGATGGTCCTTAAACAAGAAGATCCACAAGAAGAAAGGAATCAGAAATATTGGAACTGTGCTTGGAGTGACTCAGCAAGTAGTGACAATACCTGGTTTCAGTGACTTTATCTATTCTACCAAAAGCCAGACTCATTGTGAAACTGCAGAACAAAATATGATTTGTAATCAGGTTTGCAACTGCAGCAGCCTGAGTCCAGAAGATGTCATCGCTGCAGACCCATCTTTTAATTTTCCTGTTTATTCTGCTGTCTACGCCATCGCTCACGCCTTACACAATGTCTTGCAATGTGTCGCTGGCAGATGTAATGGCAACATTACAGTGTACCCACACATGGTAAGTATACAAATAACCTGAGCATTCATTTCATTTATTCTCACCATCTGCTTCTTGGACATTTATGTTACTGACAAGTTTATCTTACAGACAAGTCTATTTGAAAGTGACCAATGATATCACAGACTACTTGAATATCACAGTAAACATCTTTAGTCTTTAAAGGTCCCATATTGTAAAAAGTGCAATTTTCATGTCTTTTATATTATAAAGCAGGTTTAAGTGCTTTAAAAATACTGTTAAACTATCAAAACGCTCAATATACGGAGAAATACACAGCCCGTATTCAGAAATTGTGCGTTTGAAACAAGCTGTTAGGATTTCTGTCCATTTGTGATGTCACAAATATACAATATTTAGACCATTACACG